>JZKD02S1539205.1:56218-81142 GCA_000966675.3 Picea glauca | reverse complement strand
GTAGATATTCAATATGCTCAACTGTGATTAAAATGAGAGAGCCTTGCCTCTTATTTATACTCTCCAAGTAGCTTCCTTAGAAGCATCTTCTAGGCCACTTTGTCCACATAGCCACCTTTTCCACATAGTCACCTATGTCCAACTTTGCCCAATTTTCCACTTGTCCATGTATCCTATAGCCACTTGACCACTTAACCCATTTTCCTCATTTTAGGGTTAACCTTCTTATAACCACTTTCCATAATTAGAAAGTTCTCTATTTACTTTATTATTTAAATAATCCTCGAATTTGTCACTTCACTTTATTATTTAAATAATCCTCTTTGATTTTGTCACTTCACTTTATTATTTAAATAATCCTCTTTGACTTTGTCACTTCACTTTATTATTTAAATAATTTCTTCTTTGCAAGCACTTTGACTTCTTTGACCTTTTGGGGTTTCAAGCCAATCATATGAGGGTCTTTCAACTTTGTAAGGCCATGACTCTCAAACCATGAGGAGTTATGTGACGTTCCACATACCACTGGAAGTGACATGACATGTAATATCCATCTATAATAGTCTTACCTACAAATATATCAAAACTAATACCATTATACATAAAATAAACTTGGGTCCATAACCCAAACCTTTGTGCTACCAAAATTCTCTACCAAACTTTCTTGAAGGGTTGACATCAATGACAACCAACCCAATCAATAAAAAATACCCCCCTTTGGCATTGATGGAAACACTCTGATTCAATTCTGAAATCATATCACTCATGCTCCCCATGGAACCATGCCTGCATCTCTATGACTTACGCTCCCCCTGGAACCATGCCTCTGTCCTCTGCATATGATAAATCTCTCTCCCTTTGTTATCAATGGAAAATGTATATATCCATTCGGGGATGCTCCCCCTAACTGAATCGTCTGATCTCCCAACCTGAACTGTCCTCTTTATGGTGCTTCCTCGTGTACATCTAAGACATATAAGATAAGCATTCAAAAACATTCATTTTGGAGTAGAAATAACTTCGAGTCTCTGGAAAAGATACTCAAAGGCTTCCCTTGGAAGCGGTTTTGTAAATATGTCTGCCACTTGTTCTTTTGTGCCCACATATTCAACTCTGATTTTCTTTTCTGCAACCTATTCCTGTAGAAAGTGATACTTGATTGGAATGTGTTTCATCTTGGAGTGCATCACTGGGTTCTTTGAGATACTGATGGCACTTGTATTATCACAATAGATTGGAATGGGCTCATCATACTCAACCTGTATATCTGTCAGAGTTTGTTTCATCCATAGAACATGCATACAACATGCTTGTTGAGGAAAATATATGGGATGATCTTACTCAAACATTTTCATATCTTTCTTGGCTAAAGCAAGATAGAAGGGAATATCACCCTATGTTTATAACCATCAAAATTGATATCCTAATTCATGAGTATTGTTTACAAGTGCTTAGGCTATTTTTTATAAATAAAAGCTTGCTGAAAAGATCATTATTTATGTAATTTTCTGAACATATCAGATGCTGAAATAAATATAGAGAAAGAAGTAAAGACACCAAGTCAATAATCGAAACAGATGAGACATAAAACAATCCTTTATTTCAGTCCAATTCATCAAAGAATCATTCTGTTTACAAAATTTATTGAGGAAGTTTTGGACCAAAGTCAAACTTAGACGTCCCCGATGAAACATACAAAAGGACTTCTGACAGAAAATAAAAAATTGAAATTTAAAAGATGTATCATCTTGCCACATATTGCTTCCCACTCGACTCTGCACAATAGCCTTTGTTAGTCATGAAATCTAATTCACAAACATACAAGTCTACAAAGACTATCAAAGATAGATCAACACCTCTGAAAAACAAGTGTCTGAATGATGTAATTCAGCCCTGGATCTTGCTGTCTACAATAGGACCCTGCTATCATAAAAAAAAATTAGGCTTCTAATGAATTAAGGAATGAATGAAAACTGAATTATCTCAACAAAAAGTCAAAGAGAAAACCTTAGTATGCTTCTCCTTCTATTCTCCTCTTGTTCCTCCCTTTCCTTTTTCCTTTAAGCAAATTAGAATTGGTTGAAGTAGTTGAACTATTTTCTTAGTTAAGTGAACTAAAACTCAACCAAATTTTTAGTTAAGGGGGAAAAGTAATAAATCATAATAAGGGTTTTTAAATAAATAATGACTAGTAGGTGGGACCCCTTGTGGCTTCCTTTAGCTTTTAACAATCATAACACAACTAGTTAATCAAACAAAACATCCCTCCTTGTGACTCCAATTATCACATTCATATTTGACAATTTATCTCAATGATAATTGAAATTATTTCCAAAAATATATTACACATATATCCAAAAAATAGTGTGTTGTCCAAAAATTCAGAAGTAAACTGTTCTCAACAATTAACAAATAAAAACTTAAAATCCATATTTTCCACCCTGGGAGGCAATATTTCCCTTGTTGTTGCTGTCACCTTTTGATCTCTCTAAATTAGCCTTAGGCTGTGTGGAGCGTTTAGGCCTAATTTCCCTGATCACATGAGAGAAATCGTCCCTCAAATGCATGGGGGAGGACACGGATTTATTAGAGTCATTGGAGGGTGAGTTAGGGGCATCAATGGATTTTCCTTTGTCAGGGACATGGTGGGCTTCGGTTTTCAATCTTTTTCTCACATGGGAAGAATGAACTGGTGAGTGGATAGAGGCATCTTGGACAATTTTATTGATAGGCGGAGGAGGAGGTAAAGACAATTTAGGCCAGCCACGATGTTGGGAGGTTTTTGGGTGGACAATCTCTCACCATCCGTCGTTTTTGGGAACTTCAGGCTGTAGTGAGACATGATGAGGCACGATAATACCAGGGACCTGTGGGGCTCGGAAGAGAGGCCTTTCAGGCCTAAGTTGGACCTGTCCTTGCCCAATCTAATTAAAAAACCCAGCTTGAAATAGCTGGCCTAACTCTTGCGAGTCTGCATCAAAGTGTATGGAGAATCTTTGCCTTCTAGGGCCCCTGTTCCAATTACCTCTCCCTCAATTACCTCTTCCATGACTACCTCTGCTGAAAAATATCATTCCTATATGTATAATTGATTAGCAAATAGTTTCTTTAACAACCATACATGACAACTCTTTTAAAATATGAAATAAAATTTGTCTCAACAACATTTCAGTGTCATGCAATCCAATCCATACAAATTGTTTAATAGTTGTCAATGAGCAGGGGGTGAACAAAGGTTCTGCGATATGTGAGGGGTTGTATTGAGCAGAAAATATTAAAATGAGGGGGAAATATCATGATTACTACTCAAAGACAACAAACAATCAACTGTAATGTAAACCAAAAAATATATATCACTATAATCCATCCCCGTGATCTTAAACTATCATAATACAAAGTTTCCTTTAATTGTAATTAAATTTTAGGAACAATGAGTGGAAAATGAATATGGGAAGGCGAGGGGATTGTAATTAGAGAAAAGTGAAATAATGGTAGGGGAAAAGAGCGGATACTGTTCGTAAAATCAATTAAGTAATCCATAAAACAATTCTACATTTAATTCAAACGATCCAATGACAAATAAACAACTACTGTGATCAATTAAACAATTACCGTGTGTTAACATTTGTTCACTGTCCATATTTAATTCTTCAACACTTTCAATTAACACAATGTCATCATACTCAAAATCAATATGCCTTCCAAACATCATGTATACGAATTTTGTTTCCTCTCATTTCATCCATTTTATATTTAAAACAAAATTCTAATGAACACACAGTCATTTGTTTCAACTCTGTTCAACATCAAACCTTAACCATTGTCCATGAATTAATTCTTCAAATCAAACACAGACACAAGCTCTTTAAAACGTGTTAGATTCCATTCCTTCAACCAATCTTAACAATTAAATTGCAATGAAACCATACCATTAAAAACCCTGTGCCCATCTTTGATAGTGTAATAAAAAGATACAATGTACGATATCCATAAATCATACACAATGGACAACCAACCCACAACTATCAACATTTTTAATTGCAATAATCCTGATCGGGAAATTTAAACACACAGTAACAATGGCCATCATATCAATTTATAAAACGTTGTAGGAAACATATAGATCAACACGTAATGAAAAGAAGCATGCCCCCAATCAAACCATACAACAATGTTGAGTCATCAATCCAACTACCACAATAAAAGAATGAAACAACTATATACCAATAATCATTTATGATTATAACTGTGTAATCAACTCTATCAACAGAGACGAGCCAACAATCAACCAATGTCGACGTTATTCCACCAACTCATAACAGTCAACCAGATACCCAACAAGATATAACTGGCTCCATTTATCAAAATTAGGCTCTGAATAATCAAGGGTTTGCTCAGTGGAACCAACATCAGGATATTGGTGTCGACCATACCAACAGCAGGTGAGAACCCTTCGAGACAACACGGTGGACATACAAGAATTATAAACCTTAACTCGTATGATAGAGTGACAGTCCGACCTCAGGCAGGAGAGACTATGAACAAAGGAGAATAGGTTCCTTACTTGTCAGTAAAAAACACCGAGAACATGCAGAGCATAAACCTCGTAGTTTTCCCCAAAAAATGAATAATGCTGATATAAAAGTAGAGCCATGAAATAAAAACCAACCCTAAAGCAAGCCTCTTGGCATAATAGCCACCATAACCAACTTTGCAGAGACCAATAACATAAAACGATCCCACGACCAGGTGGAGAATTATATGTAGCGACCCAAAGGTGGTTTAAATCATACACAACAACCCCATAAACCAAATACGACCGAGTAGTTACAAGACTGTGAGGGGACGATCAACAAGTCCAAACTAAATGAAAATCTCCAACAAAAACCCATAGAGACAACAGAGAGCCATCACAACTTCCTTTACACAGAATAGTCAATGAAATCGTGACTTCAACCATCCAATTTTCCATTTGCAACGAATAACACAAACAACCATTCCAGAAAAACACCATGAGTCTACACAGTTGCCAGCCTCAAGAAAAAAACATACCAATACATCACCGAGCCAATATTTATTTCATAACAAAGCGAGTTCATGGATGGCGAAAAAAAAACATATCTGTAACCAAAAGGACTTAAAAATGCGAGCTTGGTCAAGTAGTTCCTTCCTTTCATGAATACCAGAGCTTAACCACAACGAAAATCAATTGAACAATAGCCAAGATAGGGTGACGACCAGTGGGGGAAGTATGGAGTGACGTGCAATAAATTGATGTCGCTTCCATTCTCTCCTCATTCAATTACGTAGTACATACCATCCAACCAGCATTAATCCATTCCATTAATCCATGCATCGAAAATAACACATTGCTTTCCAAATGCGCCACCCAATATCATATTAACCATTGCCAAAACATACCATAACGTATATCAAGTGCGCCAAGGATAACTCAATAATAATCGTATAGCCACTAACATTGCTAGTTAGGACTAACAATAATCCTTTTAATTTCATTTGCACATAGTATAACATAGCATAGTATAATATAGATTCTCTTTCTTGGATTTTTTCATAGGTCCCTTTTCCATTTCTCTTATTTGTTGTTACTAACATGTATCTTGTGCAGGTATAAGAATAAAGGTGCCAATAGAAATTGTTATAATAGTTAACATAAGCCATCGTGGCATGGAATTTAGAGTTTAGAGAAACAAAACCAACACATAACATGCATTATCCATCTGTCATTATGTCACAAATAAAACCAATATTTCACAATCAATCATGTAGAACCCTATAAGCATCATCGAACAACAACATAAAATGTGTAACAAGACTATCTCTAATCCTCCAATCTACAAGGGGGTCCCACCTACTAGTATTATATATATATCATTATCTTAGTTTAAATAATAGGCTTTTAGCAATACTTTGTAGGCTAAATCCTTGTTGTGATTTTTATCGTCAACAATGCTGTTGCTGCAATATACTGTGCCTCGGTTGTAGATAAAGATACTGATGATTGTTTCTTGCTTAGCCATGGTACTAAAAAATCACCCAAGTAGAATGCTGCTCCACTGGTGCTTCTTTGGTCATCAATGCAACCTGCCCAATCTGCATCTGTGTAGGAAATAAGTGATAGATCCTTTCCTTTTGGATACCATAATCCAAACTCTTTTGTTCCTTTGAGATATCTAAAAATCCCCTTCACTGCTAATACATGTGATTCCTTTGGTGCTGCTTGAAATCGTGCCACCTATCTAACTGCCTGAATTACATCTGGTCTAGATGCTGTCACATATAGTAGGATACCAATCATTGACCTGTATTGCCTCTAATCTGTAGACTTTGAATCATCATCGTTTCTCAACTTGCAACGAGTTTGCATGGGAGTGATAAATGGTTTGCAATCTTCCATTCCAAAACTCTTTAGCATTTATCTGATATACTTGGTTTGAGAAATAAAAATTTCTTAGTTGCTTTGACGTATCTGAAGACCCAAAAAGAAGGATAGTTCTCCAAGTAATGACATTTCAAATTCATTCTGCACGTCCTTTGCGAATTTCTAGCTTAACCTTTCATCAATACTTCCAAAAATAATATCATCAACATAAAATTCAATTAATAAAATACTATCTTGAGTTACCTTGATGTAGAGTTTGTTGTCTGCACTTCCTTTTCTGAACCTTGTCTGTTGTAGATATTTATCCAGTCTAGAGTACCATGCTCTAGGAGTTTGTTTTAGACCATACAAGGCCTTCTTTAATTTACACACATAATCTGTGTTCTCTGAAAACAGAAATACTTCTGGTTGTTCAATGTAGACTTCTTCTTCAAGTTCCCCATTCAGAAAAGCTGATTTTACATCCATCTGATACACTTTAATATTTTTGGAGCATGCATAAGCTAAAATCAATTAGATTGCTTCTATTTTGGAAACTGAGGAAAATGTCTCTTCAAATTCGATTCCTTCAACCCGTGCATATCCTTTACATGCCAATTTATATTTGTTCCTTGTAACATGTCCATATTCATTCAATTTATTACTATATACCCACTTTGTGTCGATCACATTCTTATCCTTTGTCTTGGAACCAATTCCCAAGTGTCATTTTTCTCTATTTGATCCAATTCTTCATCCATGTCCTTATTCCGAAATTCATCCTTGCTGGCCTCTTCAAAATAGGTTGTTTCAATCGTAGATGAGAGTGCTAGGTGTGTTTGTTCTGGTGAACAAATTCTTCTTCTAGTCTCAACTCATGCATCTTTGTTTCCGATAATCTGATCTAAAGGATGATTCTTCTGTACTCGTCTGCTAGGTGTCTTTGGAGGCACTTGCTGAACTTTCTCTTCTGCTTCTGTCGGATCCTCTTCATCTTCCCCTTTTACTTCTTTTTCATCTTCTGCTTTTTCTTCGTAAAGCTGTTCCATTGATTCATTTTCCTCTTCCTTTAATTCTTGTCTACCTGTTTCATCAATTGTTATGTTGATGCTTTCCACAACTTTGTTCAATCTCAGGTTGTAACACTTGTATGTTTTCCTTGTACTTGAGTAACCAAAAAGTAATACTTTGTCCACATGAGAGTCAAACTTTCCCATTGTTCCATCTTCTCTTTTGATGTAGCATTTGCTTCCAAAAACTCTGAAGTGCTTCACATTTGTTGGTATTCCTTTCCATAGCTTGTAGGGAGTTTTGTCAGTTTTGTTTCTGAGCATTACTCTGTTTTAAATGTGAACTACTGTATGCACTTCCTGTGTCCAAAATATATTTGTCAATTTGGAATCCATTAGCATTGTTCGAGCCATTTCCAATATCATCCTATTCTTTTTTTCAACAACTCCATTCTATTGAGATGTCATAGCAACATATAATTTCCTTTTTATTCCATGCCTGCTGCGGTAGTCCATAAATTCCTTTGAAGTGAACTCTCCTCCATTATCATATCTCAAGCATTTGATTTTTGAATCCATTTCATTTTCAACCATTTCCTTTTAGACCTTGAATTTTTCAAAATCTTTTGACTTATTCCTGAGAAAGAAAACTACAGTCATTCTTGTATAATCAACAACTAATAACATAAAGTATTTATCAACTTTTAAACCCTTTTTTGTAGTTGTTCCAACTAGATTGGTATGCACAATTTCTAGTGTTCTTTTCATTGAATATTCTTTTGATTTAAACCCGGTCTTTGTTTGCTTTCCTTGTTGACAATGCTTGCATAAGGTGTTGGTTGGATTCATGATCTGGGGCATTTCTCTAACTGCTTCCCTTTTGCTGACTTTGACAAGGTTATCAAAATGTATGTGACCCATTCTTATGTGCCATAGCCAACTTTCATCTTCCTTTCATAGGCAACACTTTTCATTTCCAATTTCACTTAATGCATATATGTTGCTTGAAGTTATCGCAGTCGTTGCAATCAATTTTACCGAACCTTCTTTTCTTATCTCACACTTTTGTGAATTGAAAGTAACTTTATGACCTTGGTCACACATTTGAATCACACTTAGAAGATTATGTTTCATATATTCTACTAGAAGAACATTTTCTGCCTTGGTATTCTTGTTCCCAATTCTGACTGTGCCTTTTCCAATGATTGAATCATCATTTCCAAAGGATACCAATCCATCTCTTTCCTTTATTAATGTAAGAAACTTGTATCTATCACTTGTCATGTGTTTTGAACAACCACTGTCAACATACCAACCACATTTCTTCTGCTTAGATTGTAGAGCGAGTGTGCATTCTTCATTGCTATACTGATTTTGCTTTCTTATCCATGTCCTTTTCTAAGGTTCCCGTCTATGACTGTTGTTGTTATGTTGTGGTTCTCTAGGAGGGATTGTCATTCTGAAATCTTTGGCCACGTGTCCAAAGTTCTTACATTTGTAGCATTCCACTTCAGTTCTCAAAGATTCAAACCTGTTGTAACTTCTTCTCTGTGTTTCACTAGGCCTTATTGGATAACCCTTTTGTGTATGACTTTTGTTGATATTATGGTAGCCGCGGGAGGTATTTACCTCCACGTGTAAACTTGATGAGGATAGAATACTCTGGGAAGTAAGAAGAAGCCCTAATGAGTTGGCTAATAACCCTAGAAGACTTGTTGTCTCAAGAAGATAATTTATATTAGGTTATTAGCCTCCAAGAGAAGAAGTCGGCTAGAAATAATAAGATATACTGAACAAAAATATACCTAGAATGAGAAGTCAGCCCAGACAGTTAGCCAGAATTAGTATAAATATAGGAGGCTAGTTCTCATTCTAGCAGGTAGTCTCAGAATTGTAGAGCAACAACTTGTGCGCACTGCAGTGCCCAGACTTGTGCACAGGTTTGAGGAGAGCTGCCATTGTAGCTACTGCGGCTAGCAGATCACCTTTGGCTTGAAATATCTCTTGTCTAGGGTTTGGAACATCAGATCAGCTCTTGTTGGTGCGCTATCCTTGGGGAAAGGTGCACAACCCTTTGTTTGGCTATCTAGCCTAGGGTTTGCTTTCATAATGATTCTCTGTCAAGGTTAAGTTGCTCGGAGGGTGGCTTCAACCTATGGTTGGGTGACAATAGAGATATTGTCAATGGTAAAATGAGCACATCCATTATATTCTAACAACTTTCAAAGTTGTGTATGTTCATGTTGATATCTCTTCAATTCATAACTTTATGTCCAAAATTAGTACATGCATAACATAAACCAAAAAATATAGTTTGATACCTGAGAGTTGAAGATCTTCTGAAAGGAGGTACACTTATGAATCTTTCTTCTTCTTGAGGCCTATCTGTTTCTATCGTTCGTTGATTTTGAAATATAAATATTCTCGGTGGAGGAGTGTCCATGTAATTTTCTTTGTATACCTTCTTATCCGCTTTGTTTGTTTATACATAGCTTGTTGGATATGTTTCTTGTTATGTTGTTTTGGATCTTGATCCCTTTTCTGTCTGATTTTATCCAAGTCTGGACTTGTCATGATGAGGTTTTTGACTGCTGATAATGTCATTCAAAACTTTTGAGTTGTTCTGCATATTTTTCTTTTGAAGATCCTTTTTTAATGTGACAATTTTTTCTTCGAAATTTCCAATGAGTGCTTTGAGTGCTTCTTCATTTATTTTATCTTCTTCAATTTGAACCTTCAAATTTGTGATCATTTGTTCTAGTTCCTGAGTGTCTTCTAAATTGTCTAGTTCCGCTTGTAGTTTCTTGTTTTTCTTCTTTTCTCTTCTGATAAATTCTATGGAACACAACAGTTCTTCTCGGTAGTCAATTTCTGCCTCTTCATATTCTTCTTCAGCCTCTTCATATTCTTCTTCGGATTCTTCTTTATCAGAGTCTTATACTACCATGAATAAAACTCTTTCTGTCTCACTGTCACTGACTTCATCTTCATCTGATGATGAGATGTCTTCTTTGGTGCATAATCTTTTCTTGAAAACTTTCTTTATGGCTCTTTTTCCTTTATATGTTTGTTTTCTATTTGAGTAACCTTCATCATTTATCTTTTTCTTATGAGGACATTTGTTAGAAAAATGACCAATACCATCACAATTAAAACAAATCAAAGGAAGCTTACCTCTATACCTGCCATTGGTTTCCTTGTTCAATCTTTTGAAAAAGTTGGCCGCTTCTTCATCATCTTCCGAGACGTCACTACTGCTGCTATGTTCTTTTTATTTTTTCTTTCCCTTTTGCTTTGTCCTTTTGGATGCTTCTTTTGTATCTTGATTTTCCTGTTCAGTTCTCATTTCATATGCTGTGAAGATTCCATGTAGTTCGTCCATGCTTATTGAGTTTAGATCTTCTCTTTCTTCTAGTGCCGATATCTTAGGGTCGAATCTCATAGGAAGAGATCTTAGTACCTTTTGAACAATTACAGATTCTTTTATTTCTTCTCCTAATCCCAGGATTGCACTTACTGTTTCATCGACTCGTAAAAAGTAAGATGCAATATTCTCATCTTCCTTCATCTTTAGTTGTTCGAGCTAACCTCTGTAATTTTGAAGATTTGCTGCTTTGACTTTTGAATCTCCTTCATAAATATTTCGAAGTTTATCCCAAATATCTTTAACGAATTTAAAATGTACAACTTTGGTGAATATCGATTCTCCAAGGCCATTCATAAGTGCATTTGTTTCTTTAGAATTATTCTAATCGAGTTTCACTACTTTGTCATTTGTTGGTGGAACTGCTAGTGCTCTGTATCCATCTACAATTGATTTCCAAATTTCAAATCCCTGTGCCTGTATATATGTCTTCATCCTTATCATCCAAAATGCATACTTATGTCCATCAAACTGTGGTATTCCATTTTTATACATGTTGTTTCTCTCCATGATCTACCTTTCAATAGTTAAACTGATTTCTGAAGGAACCTGCTCTGATACCAATTGTTGGATTACTGAGAGGGGGGGGTGGGGGTGGGGGGTGAATCAGTAATAGAACAATCTAATCCTTTTTAACCATATAATGTAAGTGTTATATCAATGTAGCATTATCATCCAATATTTGCAGAGTAAATAAATAATGAACAAATGAACAATCATGCACATACACAATACACCAATGTTTTTACGTGGAAACCCAAAGTGGGAGAAAACCACAAAACTATTTTTCTTATATGTATTGAAGAATTACATTCATTGGAAGCACCAACTTCCTTTGTTTTCTAGTTGCAACTGGAAGGAGGCTCCAACCCCCTAGTTTCTCAAGCTACAACCCGAGGGAAGTTCCAACTCCCTAATTCTCTGGCTACAACCAGAAGGAGGCTACAACCCCATATGTTCTCCAGTTGCAACCGGAAGGTGGTTACAACCACCTTTCCTTGCCCCGTCCAACCGCCCTGAAATATAAATAGAATGATGGAACCACTGTCACACTATCACTGCGAGATATACTGCTATAAACCTACACCAATCAACCTGCACCAAACAACCTGTACCAATAACCCGAACCATGCATCAACCTATACCTCAACCTGTAATCAACCTGTAACATAAAAAATTGCATCAACCATGCACCAACCTGTACCTCAACTTGCGAACCTTCCTTAAATTTAACAACAAGAGACTAACATTTTCATCAAACTTTACTTTAGTCTCACATGAATAGTTTTGGATTAGTCAACAACCCTAAATTGAAATAATCATAACTATGTACTTGTAATGAATAAAGATATGAAAATAGTACACAATGTTCTTTAGTGTGTTTTATGCAATTCCTCCAGGGGTCACTACTTGGAACCTCTTAGAAAACGAGTTATAGAAAAAATGACATACCTTGTTGAATTCTGGCTTATTCTAGAGAGCAGACTTGTAGAGTGTGCCCCACACAGAATATTTGTTGTATGGATTTGAAAATTTTAGACAGAATACTATAGACTATAATCTAACCAACACATTTGGTCTTACTGAATTTGGATCTGTTATGAAAACATTATGACATTTTTACCCGAAACACATGTTTTAGACTAGTTTCATGATTAGCCACAAACCCTATTTTCCACGGAGTGTATCTCCAAAAATACAACGACCCACAAGCTAAAATTCATACCAAAAGTAAGTTTACTCGTATCTAAATTTGATGGAGATCGGAGAATTTAGATGTTTGATTAAGGGGAGGAATGTGAGCTTAAGTAATCTCATAGTGTGTTTTGGTTGGGACCAAGTTATGACTAAAGGAGTCTAATATATTGATGAACCATGTACGTGAAAAAGATACCTAGAGACTGGCGAGTACAACAGATGGTACCCATTTATCTCGGTAGATGGATCTCTTTTTATATGGACATCAATGATCAGTTGTTTGTAGGTGCAAAAGGAAGATGCAAAAGTTCGAGCATTAATCAATGTTATGCAGGTACAAAAAAAGAAGCAAAAATGTTTGAGGATGAAACTCATAGTGAAGGAATCCCAAGTGAGTTCGTGCGGTGTAAATCAATTTCCCCATCATGCAATAGTAAGCAAAGTTTGTGGTCAACTAGAAACCACTTGGTGTGATGGTTCCTGAGCATTGTAATTGTTATGGGTAAGCCGTAAAATCCCAAGGTGATGAGGGGAAGCTAGTAAAATAAAGTAGCAAATTGAAGGAAGCCCAACCATATGAAGATAGAAACTGAAGATGATGACATGACTCAGATAAAGATCTAACCAAGACATGTATTCGTTAAGGAGGAGACATTGCAGATCAAACGAGCAACTTGCAGACATATTTACAAAGGATTTAACACAAGACCAATTTGAGTATTTGAGAGAAGCATTGGGCATTATAAATATTGATGTAATTAGTAGTATAAATTAGGGGGGAGTTTTGGAGGAATTAATTTCTACCTACCCCATCAACCATCAAACTTCTAAACTCTTCCTCCATTGCCACCGCCATACCCACCGACTTATCCACCGACATATCTTCCACTTTGAGAACCCTTTGGACGCTCGAGAGTCTTCCATGGCCTCTATAAATACGAGGCAAATGTATCTGTATTGATCATTGAGAAATAAGAATTTGTCTGTGTGTTATTTTTCTGTGTTCCTTTGTTTCTGCCCTCTTCACTCTACCTCCATATTCTATTCCTTCGAGGTGTTGGATTTATTATTTGTGTGTGGAGCTACTGAATACCGATTCAGTGGCATGTTTGTTGGTAATTGATGCAGTCTTGTCAATCATCTGACATGATGCAATCTATTTGCAGTTTTCTTTTCTGTCGGTTAGTATTCAGATATAGATTGTTTGACTAAATAATGCATGCAAAATGCATGAGTAGTTTTCTAAAATAAATTGTTGTAAGCGTTCAATCAGGAGTAACTAACTGTTTGTTCTATCAGGCTATGTATTGTTATAAAGATAAAAGTTGATCACAGTTGAACGCAATCTTTTTGTGCAACTACCTGAATAATAATTCTTTCTTCTTTCTGTGATATTGTGATTTAATCATTTAGTATTTAGTACATTGTTATGCTATTCTAATTGAATGATTATCTAGTCCATAGATAGGCCTACATAGATCCTTCATTTGGTATCAGAGCTGGTTGTTGTTTTAGGGTAATCATGTCAAACTCTAATTCATTTCCCATTCCATAATTTAATGGAAGTGATTATGATTATTGGTGCATCAAGATGATGAACTTTTTGATAGGGAAAGATCTATGGGAGATTGTAGAAACAAGTTATGCAGAGCTAGAAGATTGGACTACTCTTAGTGCAAATGATAGAGTAGCTAAGAAGGAATCTAGAAGGAAGAATGCTCAAGCTTTATTTCATATTCAAATTGCTCTTGATAAAAGCTTGTTTCCAAGAATTGTAGGTGCAAACACAACAACAGATACCTAGAATACTCTACAAGAAGCTTACCAAGGAAGTGATCAAGTAAAAGTTGTTAAGATACAAACATTGAAAAGAGAATTTGAGAATTTGAAGATGCAAGAAGCTGAAAATGTAAGTGATTATTGTGTGAGAGTAAAAGATGTAGTCAATAAAATGACTACTCTTGGAGAAATTGTGGACAAAGAGGTTTTGATTAAAAATGTGTTGAGGCCTCTAACACCAAGGTGGAACCATGTTGACATAATCATTGAAGAAAGCAAGGATTTGTCTACTCTTCAGTTTGATCAGCTAGTTGGATCTCTTATTTCTCATGAAGAAAGATTGATAGATTCATTTGGAGAAAATGGCGAGAAGGCTTTTTCTTCAAAATTGCAAACTACAAAGAATGAAGATGCCAACACTAGTAGCAAAAGAAACTAAAGCCAAGGTAAAGGTCAAAATCAGAATTATCCAAGAGGAAGAGGTAGTTTGGATGACCAAAAGTCTACATAAGTATAGTTGCACTTTCATCCACATAAGCAGAGTGCTACAGTCACCTCAGTAGGTACACAAGCATTATGGCTTAGAAAAGTTCTAGAAGAAATTGGAGATAAACAAATTCATCCTATAGTTATATTTTGTGATAACACTAGTGCCATCTAATTGGCCAAGAATCCAGTTGATCATAGACAAAACATTTTGAAACTAAGGGAGTTGCTAAAGTCCATTTTTTGAAACTTCGAGATCAGATTGTGAGCCCTCTCAGTGGGAGTATGTTGGTAATTGATGCAGTCTTGTCAATCATCTGACATGATGCAATCTATTTGCAGTTTTTTTTTTTTTCTGTGTATTCAAATATAGATTGTCTCACTAAATAATGCATGCAAAATGCATGAGTAGTTTTCTAAAATAAGTTGTTGTAATAGGCTATGTATTGTTATAAAGGTCAAGGTTGATCACAATTGAACCCAACCTTTTTGTGCAACTAACTGAATAATATTTCTTTCTTCTTTCTATGATATTGTGATTTAATCATTTAGTATTTAGTATATTGTTATGCTATTCTAATTGAATGATTATCTAGTCCATAGATAGGCCTGCATAGATCCTTCAATGTTAACTGGGCAATTCTTCCACTAAGAACTGCTCTGATACCACTGATCCATCTGCCAAGAAACTCAGAGACTAGGGATTTTATGGCAGAAAGAACAATCATATATGCCTAATATGCAGAATGCTAACATCATAGAGTTCTAGACAACGGTCAGCAATATAAGCGCATAATCATATATGCCTAATATGCAGAATGCTAACATCACAGAGTTCTAGAAAACACCCAGCAATATAAGCGCATATAACCAGCACGACTGAAACGATAACACACAACAATAATTTATATAATTCATTCGACGGGGTCACATAAATTACATAAGTTCGGTCTGAAAATACGAGGTGCTTCCCCACTCCGTGTTCCCCTTTCTTATACGCCTTACATTTATTTTTAAAGTCGAGAAATAGTTAGGTTAACATCTATTTTTCGAGCCTAGAAATAGTTAGGTTAACTGCTCTTGACAGTTATGTGGACTCCATTGCGATTATGGATCAATTCAGTAGTAGATTAGTTAAAGGTGTTCTGATAAAAAGGTTGATCAATTCGGTAGTAGATTAGTAAATGGTGTTGCTGTAAAAAGGATTAACATGCGATCAGAGTAACTCGCACTTCCATATATAGAGAAAATAGCGCAGTAGACAGCCCACTTAGAACATGACGTACATACTCCATACTTGGATTTTTTTTCTAGAAATTCGGCAGAATAATTTGAACTGATAACCACAAGAGTTGTTAGAAGATGAATAAGGCCCAAAATCCATTTACAATGTCAGAATTTTCGAACTAAAACAATTTAATTTCCAAAATCTCTATTTTCCCAGTTCCAACGCACCTATCAGAGAGGGAGGGATATTTGTTACCTGAATAGACTGCTTCAGTGGACAACAAAAGCTGTGGATATCAACAAGGAGATCGTCATGAACCTAACAACTTATCTCTTGATGAACCAACAATCATAGTAATGCAGAAATGTCTTGGATTTGCCATAATCCCGATGGAAGAAATTATATGTGATATTCTTCGTGGAATCAAAGAATCAATTTCAGATATCGCTGAGGAGACTAGAAAGGATTGCGCCATAACTCTTACAAATGAAAAGCCACCAATGCCACCAAAGAGAAATATTTCAAAAGAGGAATATATTGCTGTAGTCAAAGCAGATAAAAGACAATGCAACAACCGTGATGAATACAACAGACTGTCGAAAAAATGGAGGACCATTTGACGAACAATGGAAGGCATTGAAGGGTGAATAGAAACGCAATGAACAAGATAATAAAGTGGTGACAAAAGCGATCAATATTATTGGGATAAAAGAAAACGATAATATGATCAGAAAACGATCTCTATTCTTGTAGCTTTTTTCAGATTATAAAAGACGTTGGTAAAGCTCATTTTTCAAAACTGAAGAGAGCAGGAAGAACTGGACACAAAATCAAAACAACACAGAGAAGAAAAATGAATACACAACTCAACTAAAACTGAGACAATATATAATGGGTTCGATTGATGTGAATTAAAAATTTACATGCAGCAGGTATATCTCGAAGCCTCGAGACCTTCCGGCAGTTTCTTGATATTTTCTGCTCTCGAAGGTTCTTGATATTTTCTGCAGTCAGTTCTGATATTTTCCACATTTAAACATTTAATCGGGAAATCAAATGAAACAGGACACCTTAGTGGCCCTATCTATCTATATTACCCAACTTCCCCATCTGTTACCTAACATAGTTGTATCTTGCCCTAAAAGTTATTACCTTGAAGGAATAAATGCCTTGAAAGAAGAAAGGTTATTGGCCCAACAAGAAAATATATTTTCTACAGTCGGCCTCTCTGCCAACTACCACATTTAAACATTTAATTTGGCTTCTAGATGTCTTCTCACCACATATACTAATAAACATTACAACTTAATTAATTTATGTTTTAACACTCCCCTTTAATGTTTATTGGGATTAATATACACTTATTAAGGGGATACTTCTTTAAGTTTAAACTTTTAATTCGGCTTCTAGATGTCTTCTCACCACATATACTAATAAACATTACAACTTAATTAATCTATGTTTTAACACTCCCCCTTAATGTTTATTAGGATGAACATACACTTATTAAGGGGATACTTCTTTAAGTTTTATCATGCTTCTGAACTTTACAAACTTTACAGTCATGATGTTGTCTTTCTGTGTTTGCTCTCGAACATAATGATGATGGATTTCAATATGTTTGGTCCTTGCATGAAAAACTGGATTCTTTGTTAATTGTATTTTGCTTCGATTATCACAATAAATAGTTGTAGCTTCTGTTTGAGGATGATTCAATTCAGCAAGAATACCTCTTAGCCATGTAGCTTCTTGTGTTGCAAGCGTTTCTCCTTTATATTCAGCTTCTGTTGATGATAAATAGATTGTAGCTTGCTTCTTGCTACTCCATGAGATTGCTGCCAAATCAAGATAAAAGATATATCCAGAAGTTGATTTTCTATCATCAGTATCTCTTGCCCAATCAAAGTCTGTGTTGAACATTACCACCATTTTGATATTCAAGTCCAAGCTTATAAGTTCCTTTGATGTATCTAAGTATTCTTTTCGCTGCATTCCGATGTTCAAGATGAGGATCAGACATAAATCTAGAAACCATTCCAACTGCATATGCAATATTTGGTCTCGTGGCTGTTACATAAAGAAAACTTCCAACCAACTGTCTATATAGTGTGCCATCAATTTTTTCAGAAATAGAGTTTCTTCTTAACTTGGTCCGTGCATCAATTGGAGTAGGATCTGACTTACAATTCTCCATTTTGAACTTTTTCGATAGATCAAGTGCATATTTTGGTTGGGATAGAAGAATTCTATCTTTTTCTTGCCAAACCTTGATGCCAAGAAAATAATGCAATAACCCCAAGTATGCGATATCAAAATCCTTCTTTAGCTCCTTCTTGAAGTCATATACCCGACTTAAACTACATATAGGACAACCATTATTGAAGTAATCTACATACAGGACAACCATTATGATATCACCATTGAAATTTTTGACATAAAGATCAGGATCGTAAAGACTTCTTTTGAATCCATCATTCAAGAAGTACTCATTAATTTTGGACTACCATGCTCTTGGATCCTGCTTTAACCCATACAATGATTTTTTAAGCTTACAAACAAGATGTTCTTGACCAACGTTAATAAAACCTAGTGGTTGTTTCATATAAATTTCTTCAAGTAAATCACCATGCAGAAAAACACTTTTTAAATCCATTTGATGAATTTCCCAACCAAATTTTGTAGCTAGAGAAACTACAATACGAATTGTAGTCATTTTAGCAACATGAGCAAATGTTTCAGTATACTCAATACCTTCTTTTTGTGAGAATCCTTTTGCAACCAATATAGCCTTATGCTTCTAGATTGCTCCATTAGATGTGAACTTTGTCCTATATATCCATTTGCAGCCAATGATATTTTTACCTTCTAGGAGGGGGGTCAAATCCCAAGTTTGATTTTTCATTAAAGAGTCATATTCATCTTTCATTGCAACATCCCATTCAAGTTTTCCTTGAGCTTCTTCAAAGACTTGTGGATCATCAACATGCATCACTCTAGTCATAAGAGCATAGTTGGCATAATGTTGTCTTGGACCTTCTTGATAAATCTCTTGAAGACTTATTTTTTTTGTGCAAGAACCGTCTGTACCTGGAGCAACAATTTCTTATTCACAAGATTCAAAACTTTCTTCATTAGCCATTTCATCAAGATTTTCTTCACTAGTTTGGTCACTAAGAATTTATGAAGTAGGAGAAAGGGAAGAACATTTGGTAGATGGTATGCATCTTTCATCAAATATTACATCTCTCCTAATGAGTATTTCATTCTTTTTAGGATCATACAACCTGTAGGCCTTAGATGTTTCATTATAACCAACCATAATACATTTGTGACTTTTTCTATCAACTTTATTTCTCTTTTCATCAAGAATATGAACATAAGCATCACACCCAAAAACCTTGAAATGAGTTACAATTGGTTTTCTTCTAGTCCAAGCTTCTTTAGGAGTCTTATGCTTGATAGCAATTGTAAGTGTCCTATTGACAATATAAGCTGCAGTATTTATAGCTTCAACCCAAAATTTTGGATCCATATTTCTAGCATGTAGCATACACCTAACCATCTCCATAAGAGTCCTATTCTTCCTTTCAGCTACCCCATTTTGTTGAGGTGTATAAGGGACTGCATGTTCTCTTTTAATTCCATTATACTTACAATAATGATCAAAATCTTTGCTTACATATTCCTTTCCATTATCAGTCCTTAAAATATTAATATACTTTCCACTTTGTTTTTCTGCAAAAGCCTTAAATTCCTTGAACTTTCCAAATACCTCATCTTTGTTCTTTAGAAAATAAACCCAAATCCTTATGCTATAGTCATCAATAAATGTTAGAACATACCTGAAACCTGAAATATAAGGATGTTCTAATGGCCCCATGAGGTCACTATGAACCAAGTGAAGTGGATTCTTGGCTCTCCATGATTTTTCCTCTATGAATTTATCCATATGTTGCTTACCGGACATGCATCCTTCACAAAATCCTTTCCTTTGCGAAATTTTAGGTAGTCCATACACCATTTCAAACCTTTTCATAAAACTTAGACTTTTGTAATTTAAATGTTCCATCCTCTCATGCCACAACCTACTCACATTATCAACTTCTGCACCCAAAGCTTTCTCATTTGAGGTAAACCTTCCAAACTTATAAATTCCATTTTCTACATAAGCAACCACTTTATAATTACTATTAATATCTTTAATTAAGCACTTTTTCTTATAAAACTCAACCTTATAACCTTGATTTTCAATTTGAATCACATAGAGTAAATTTGACTTAAGATTGGGAACCAACATAACATTATTGAATACTCCATCTTCAATAGCAACATTTCCGGTTCCAATCACGTCTAGTGTTGTATCATCACCAAGAATTTTTTTCTCCTTATTGCAATCATTATCTAAAATAAAAAATTTCTCCTTATTATGGGACATATGCCTAGTTGCACCCAAATCTCTGACCCATTCATCTTTATTTGAAACATTGGCATTAAGTGAAACACAAAGAGCATTACCTGTTTCTCTTATAGAGTTTTTATGATTTGAAAATTCAAGTTGCTTTTGTTGCATGTCCCATTTCTTTTTGCGACAATCCTTCATATAATGCCCTAGCTTCCCACAATAATGACAATTATTATTAAATAAATAAGGATGCTTCTTTTCTTCAAGTTACTTTGAAAACTGACCTGTCTTATCATTGAATTTCTTTGTATCTTGAGTTGATCTTCCCTTGGAGAGAAGTGCATGACTTTCATCATTAGATGACTCCCTTTCCTTTTCTAGGCATTGCTCTTCCTACAATAACTTGGCAGTACGATTAGCTACAAAAATAGTGGTAATTTTATCAACTGTGTCAAGAACTCTAATGAAAGACTGATAGGACCTAGGAAGGCTCCGAAGGATGATATGGACAAACTCCTTTTCTTCCAATGTTTTGCCAAGACTCTCTAATTCATTACACATATCTTTCAACTTGGTTAGATGATGTGCAATTTCTTGATTATTAGACAACTTCAAATTATGTAAATCACTAGTAATATTTAAGATCCATGATTCACTTGTATTATGATACAATTTCTTAAGTACCTTCCATATTTCAGTGCCTTCTCTTAAAATTTTAATTTATGCAAATACTTCATCAGACACACAGATTTTAATATATGCACTAGGTTCCTTATTTCTTTGATCACA
Source organism: Picea glauca (assembly GCA_000966675.3). Classification (NCBI taxonomy): domain Eukaryota; kingdom Viridiplantae; phylum Streptophyta; class Pinopsida; order Pinales; family Pinaceae; genus Picea; species Picea glauca. Next base: position 59,944 of record JZKD02S1539205.1, on the reverse strand, counting down.
TTTTTCAAGAGCCTTTTGTTCATTAGGAGAGGCCTCTTTCCCACTAACCAAATCATATTGCTTCCTCATTGTTAAAAATGGCTCTATTTTATGTACCCAATCATTATAATTTTTCCCATTTAACTTAATTTATGGAATTATACCCATGTTAATGGCCATTTTATCAATGAGAATAAAAAATACTCCCACATAGGAATTATCCCTTCTTCTCATAATATCCCACACACATAAATTGTCCCTTCTTCACACAATAGCACACAAAATTAACACCTAAAAATATATCTTCCTGCTCTTTTAAATTTCCTTATTATTATTTTAAAAAGAGACTCCTAGAACTCAAGAACTGAATGGTTAACCCCCCAAAAAAATTCATTAATTTTTTGTGATTTGAGAACAAAGCTCACCCTCCTTGTGGCGCCTTCCTCACCCCAACACATCCTCCTTTACCAGTCAATCCCCTCTTCTGGCTTCTGCATCATGAGATTTTGTCTGCATCTATGTCGCTAGCACAACAATTCGAGCATGGTAGCAGACACCAATTCATTTGACAACACCTCCACGTTTATCTACCAGGCAGGCAACACTTCAGGAAAACACTCAATTCGATCTTCAGGAAACAAGAGAGCAGACAACACTTCAGGCGAACACTCAATTCGATCTTCAGGAAACGAGAGAGGAGGAGGAACACAATTCATCTCAGCAGACAACCCAGTATTAGCATTGCTCTGATACCATGAAGAGAGTAGGAATAACTGAACACATAATCAAAACAACACAGAGAAGAGAAATGAATACACAACTCAACTGAAACTGAGACAATACAAAATGGGTTCGATTGATGTGAATTTATAGAAAAATTTACATGCAGCAGGTCTATCTCAAAGCCTCAAGACATTTCAACGTTTTCTTGAAGTTTTTTAATATTTTCTGCACTCTGCCATCTATACAAACTACCATATTTAATTTGGCTTCTAGATGTCTTCTCACCGCCTATACTAATGAACATTACATCTTAATTAATCTATATTTTAACAAAAACCATAAAAAACATGAAACTATAGAGAAAAATGACATTTTAATGAATTTCAATCTTCTTGTGCTTTGTTCACAAAGATCCCCAAGGCCATTGCCATAATAAGCCACCACAAAATTGTTTAAATTTACATTTTACTTTTTCTAAACAACTTATATATAATCATCAAATCTGACGATCTTGATGTTAATTGAGTATTTATGTGGAAATGGTTTTTTCTATCTAATAAATAACTAGATAGCAGTTTTTATTGGTTTTTCTTCTTGATTATGTTAAAAAAAAAAATCTATTATTATAATATTTCATAATATTCTTTTATTCACATTATATCTTATAAATTATTCACATTATTTTTTATAAATTATTATATTAGATTATTTAACTTTTATATTTTTTCAAATTGTTTTTTAACATAATTATCTTTCTATATTTCTTTATATACAACAAATAAAAAAAATCATTCAACTTTAATATCTTTTCAAATAATTTTTTAACACAATTATCTTTTTATATCTCTTTATATACAACAAATCAAAAAATAAAGTAATTTATTTATCCTAAATTTATTTAGGATATGAGAAATTTGAAAAAAAAATTCATTTAGTATTATGTTTGAGTCTGTTAATAACTTATTAGTAAAGTTTGTAACCAAAAAAAATTGTGAGCGAAAGTATCATATTTGTTTTTTTTTTATTATTTAAAATCAATTTTGTGAGATTTGATTGGTTATTTAAATCAATCTTTGATTTTAAATTTTTTTTAGTTAAAATCAATTTTTTAAAATTTAATTGATTATTCAAATCCATTTTTTTTTATTACTGAGCAGAAAATAAATGCAAACTTAATTTATAAACAATGACGAAAATAAATGCAAAGAATAATGACGATTTTATATTAAATATGTATAAACAAGAATGTATATAAAAAGAGAAGACCCAAAAGTATAGATTTAAGCTATTGATTCAATAGAAACAACATCACTACCAACTATTATTTCATGGATTGACTCTTAATCTATTGAAGTTTCAATAGAAGCAACTTCACTACCAATCCATTGAAGTTTCAATAGAAGCAACATGGCTACCAACTGTTGTTTCATGGATTGACTACCAATCCATTGAAGTTTCTATAAAAACAACATCACTACCAATCCATTGAAGTTTCTATAGAAACAACATCACTACCAACTGTTGTTTCATGAATTGACTCTTAATCGATTGAAGTTTTAATAGAAGCTACATCGCTACCAATCCATTGAAATTTCAAATAGAAGCAACATCACTACCAACTATTGTTTCATGGATTGACTCTTAATCCATTGAAGTTTCAATAGAAAGCAACGTCACTACCAACTGTTGTTTCATGGGTTGACTCTTAATTCATCAATCCATTGAAATTTCAAATAGAAGCAACATCACTACCAACTATTGTTTCATGGATTGACTCTTAATCCATTGAAGTTTCAATAGAAAGCAACGTCACTACCAACTGTTGTTTCATGGGTCGACTCTTAATTCATTGAAGTTTATAAGACATAAGCATAGATATAAGTGGAAGAAGCATAGGTATGGAAGGAAGTAAGAGAATTCAAGCCATCAGTTCAAAGCACAGATAAAAGCAGATAAGATTCATTATCAAAATTCAAACCGCCTTACACCTGGCTATTTTATAATTTTTTTAATTGAGGCAGTTATGTAGATAGGCAAATCTTATTTCATTAAAACTAGAAAAATTATACCTGGTTGTTTTATATATATGTTTTTTAATTGAGGCAGTTATGTGGATAGGCAAATCTTATTTCATTAAAACCAAAAAAAATTGACAAAGGAAAATGAAGACTCTTCGACTACAATGATATATCCAAATAGCACCATAGTTACGTATACTTATACTTGGAAATAAAATTCAAACCATAGTTACGTATACTTATACTTGGAAATAAAATTCACATTGACTGATACTTACATAAAAAAAAACGCCAATGATAAAATTTGTGAAGGTACTACAGAGAAGAAGCATAACGATGATTTTTATTCCACCAAATATTTTCAAGGAAGAAATTGAAACATGTGAAAGACGAGGTCTTCCTAACAGGATAAATAAATCTACCCTAGTTTAGCATTCCCACAACACTACGCATCAAGTGTGAATCAGGGAGGAAGTTGAAATCCAAGAACACCCAAATAATCGAAACAGAGATGATGGTGAAATTTAAATCAAAATCGACTTCCCAATGCCCATCATCTATAAATTAAACAAACAAAGAAGCCGACTGCTAATGATTTTAATGAAATCATTGACATTATTTTTTTCATTTTATAAATTTCAAAAAGCAATCCTACCATTCTTCTACCTAGTATCCAGTAGAATGGAATCGAAATCAGTTGCCCGTTATCCATAAATTAAAGAGACAGGTCGATTAATGATTTTAATGAAATAGTGATATCTATTTGTAAGTTTCTAAAGGTTAAGAAAAAAGGCCCAAATAGTAAGTTAAGGCGATGTATGTTCCAGATTCATGCAAGAGTATTGAGTGAAATTGATAATACAAAGGAAGAACGACACATCAAATCTACCCTGATCATATATAAGTTAAGTCACCTGACACGGGGACATGGGACACAGAGGACACGGAAATACGAGTATCCGACACGGGCACGACGACCCCCGGAAATAGGACACGGATGACATGT
>JZKD02S1539194.1:0-10466 GCA_000966675.3 Picea glauca | reverse complement strand
CAATATGACAGAAATGTGGTTCATGATGGGAGAATGAACACATATACCCTGGAGAAGGATGGGAGGACACACAGGTTTCTTCCGATAAAGGATAAGGAGGTGAAGCCGGAAGTAATCAACACAGTACTTCTCATGAGTGGGAAGGAGCTTCTTGCAAAGATGGATAAGAAAGAAGATCCACAATTCTTTGTGGTTAGGAAGCCGAGAATTGTTATGACTAGCACAAGAGTGGATGATTTACCAGATGAAATTCAGAAACTGCTGGAAGAGTTCACTGACATTGTGGTAGACGAATTACCTCATTCATTGCCACCGATGAGGAGTGTGAGTCACCATATTGATCTCATACCAGGATCTAGTTTGCCAAACAAAGCCGCATATAGGTTGATGCCGCAAGAAAATGAAGAGGTCAAGAGGCAGGTACAAGAAATCTTAGATAAAGGGTTGGTCAGGGAAAGTTTAAGCCCATGTGTTGTTCCAATAATGCTTAGTCTGAAGAAAGATGGAGGCTGGAGAATGTGCACCGATTCCAGAGCGATCAAAAAAATAACCATCAGGTACAGATTTCCACTGCCGAGAATGGATGATCTGATGGATTGCCTGAGTGGGGCAAAGTATTTTTCAAAGATAGATTTGAAAAGCGGATACCACCAGATTTGCATGAGAGAAGGTGATGAGTGGAAGACAGCCTTCAAGACCAACAAAGGGTTGTATGAATGGCTAGTCATGCCATTTGGTTTGACGAATGCGCCGAGTACTTTTATGAGGTTGATGAATGAAGCCCTGAAGGATTTCATCGGGAAATTTGTCATCATATATCTTGATGACATATTAATTTTCAGCAAGACGAAGGCTGAACATTTGAAGCATTTGGCCATTGTGATGAGGAAGCTACAATAGGAGAAGTTGTTGATAAATATGAAAAAGTCCTTGTTTATGAAGACAGAACTCATCTATCTGGGTTTTGTTATTTCAGAGAATGAGTTGAAGATGGATCCAAATAAGGTGGAAGTGATTAAAAATTGGCCATCACCAAGAAATATTTTCGAGGTGAGAAGTTTTCATGGACTGGCTAGTTTCTACCGGAAATTCATCAGGAATTTCAGTGGAATTAGTGTAGCAATGATGGATACAGTGAAGAAGTGGCATAAGTCTTTTCATTGGATAGTAGAGGCTGAGAAGAGCTTCAATATGTTGAAGCGGAAGATCACGGAACAACCGGTTTTGGTGTTGCCGGATTTCCAGAAAACATTTCAGGTGAAATGTGATGCAAGCAGGTTTGCCATAGGAGTGGTCTTGAGTTAGGAGGACAGACCGATTGCATATTTCAGCGAGAAGCTGGATGAAGCGAAACTGAAATACTCCACGTATGATAAATAATTTTATGCTATCATACAAGCGCTGAAGAAGTGGAGGCATTACTTGATCCCGAAAGAATTTGTTCTGTACAGTGACAATCACACATTGCATTTTGTGACTCAACAGGAGAAGTTGAATCAGAAACATGCAAAATGGGTAGAGTATATGCAGAATTTCATGTTTGCGATTAAGCATATTTCAGGTACTTCTAACAAAGTGGTTGATGCTTTGAGCAGGAAGTGTATGTTGTTGCAGTAGTTTCGAGTAAAAACATTGGGTTTTGAAAATCTCAGGGACATGTACGCAGGAGATGCAGATTTTGGAGAAGCGTATGAAGCAACTGAGAATCCAGTTCTCAGAGACAGAAGCCCTTGGATAGATTATATGATCCAGGAAGGATTTCTATTCAGAGGCAATCAACTGTGTATTCTGAATTGCTCCATGAGGGAGAATCTGTTGAAGGAGAAGCATAGTGGTGGATTGGTAGGACATTTTGGCCATGAAAAAACATTCGCGAAGCTGAATGAATCATATTTTTGGCCAGGGATGCGAGCAGATGTCAAGAGGTTCATTTATAGATGTAGAATTTGCCAGCATTCAAAGGGGAGAAAGAAGAATGCAGGTTTTTATCAGCCATTACCCATACCAGAGAGGCCATGGGAGGCAATTAGCATGGATTTTGTTTTAGGGTTGCCAAGGACACAAAGAGGGGTTGATTCAATATTTTTGGTAGTTGATAGGTTTTCTAAGATGGCACACTTCATTCCATTCCAGAAAACCAGCGATGTGACTCACATCGCAAATCTATTCTTCAAGGAGGTCATTCGACTACATGGATTGCCAAAAAGCATAGTTTCGAACAGGGATACAAAATTCATAGGGCATTTTTGGAGGACCTTATGGAAGAAGATAGGAACTAACTTGGCGTTTAGTTCTTCTTATCATCCACAGACAGATGGACAAACGGAAGTGGTCAACAGGAGTCTAGGAGACTTGTTGAGGAGCTTGGTGATAGAGCACCATAGTAGCTGGGATAACATATTGCCACAAGCAGAGTTTGCATACAACAACTCAGTGAACAGGAGCACAGGGAAGAGTCCATTTCAAGTTGTATATGGGATGTAGCCGAGAGGAGTTTCTGAATTAAGGGATTCAGAACAAAATGCGACTAGCAGTGCAGTTGCAGAGGAATTTGCTGAGGCGATGAAAGAACTTCACAGCAGGGTGAAGCAGCGACTGATAGATTCAAATCAGGAGTACAAATGCAGAGCAGATCAGCATCGGAGACAAATTTAGATTGAAGTTTGTGATCTAATTCTAGCACATTTGAGGAAGGAAAGGCTCCCAAGGGGAACATACAATAAACTGAAGATGAAGAAAATTGGACCCTGCAAGGTCTTGAAGAAATTCGGAGAAAACGCTTATGAGATTGAGTTTCCAGATGGCATCGAAATATCTCCGATATTCAATATCGCAGACTTATACCCATACAGGGCTGGAGAAGTAGAGACTAGAGTAGAGCAGCCAGTGATCCAGTGGATGAAATAGTTGCCAGTTGCAGAGAAGCCGCAAATGGAATGCATACTGGACAAGAGAGTGGGTAAGAAGACCAAAAGAAAGGAATATTATGAGTATCTATTCAAGTGGAAGATGCCAGCTGGGAGAATGAAGCAGTGATATAGAAGCATGGACAGACCATGTAGGAGCTCATGGATAGGAGCCCATGAAATTTTCCAAGCCAGGGAGTATGATGCAGGAGCATCACCAGCAACACCAAGCGGGCTAGCGCGGAGCGCAAGCTAGCATGAATTTTGAAATGCTTTGGGACTGTTGCACAGATCTTAATGACTCATTTAAGAAATGGTGCACTTGTATATTGTATTGGACCTTGAGCGGATAGCTCTCGTCCTTAGGTAGATAGTCAACATTTAATATAGTTAATGCTGGTAGATAGGATCTTTAATTCTAGATTTGATAGTTTAGAGTCCGAGAGGGAAAACAGATATAAACACCCTCATTGTATCATTGTAACATTAGCATCCAGAAGAAGCAGAAGAGCAAGCAAAGAACTGTGTGAAGAACACCCATGTACAGATATTTGAATTAATAGAAGAACTCCGATTCAAATTCATGGTTTGTGTTGATTCTCTGTGTGTTGATGTTGATATGCTCATGACTGTTTATTTCATGTCATACAATTGCTTTTATATGCTGTGTATGTGATTCATGGTTGAATAGAAGTCTGAGAGGAAGAGCGAATGAGTTTCAAGTGTTTCTCTAATTGAGCCAGAGGATTCCTGCAAGGAGTGCAGTCGAATTTGTCCGCAATGAGTGCGTTGACAGAAGGGTTCAACTAGAGGTAACTTTTGTTCTCATTTCTTGAAAGTGCAGACAGACACAGTGCCGTGCAAGGAGTACGCAGACTAGGATAAAAGTCTCAGAGTTGCGATTCTGAGTAGAGTATTGGAAGATTACTGCTGCAGGTGTGCGCAGAGTCAAAAGACTTCAACACGGAGGTGTCGTTGAAGGGTTGCCGCAAGGAGTGCGTGCAAGAATTTCTCAGGAAGGTTTGAGAAGTCTAGAACAAGCTCAGGAGAAGTAGAGCCTTCAAATCTATTGAAGGACTGCATCGAAGGTTTTCCATCAAGAAAGTCCTTCAGGAAGAGAGGAGCGACGGTCAAGATCTGTGGAAGGAATTTGTGGAAATCTCGCCAGCCGTCAGATTCAATTGATTAGCGAGGCAGTTATAGCCATATCTGAGTCGATATTGAAAGGTTGGTGAGTCGTCGGATCAACAGTTGGTTTCCCGTCAGTCGTTAGATCTCAAGGAATTATGCAGGGATTAACACTAGTGAGTAGAGGAGAAGTCATCGGGACATTGAAAGCATTGGGAAATCGGGGTTTCCGGAGGCAAGAAACTCTTGCACATTGGGATCGCGATCCGCGATATCCCGATAAGCTTTGAACCATCCATCGTGTGGGACGCGTGTCAGGAGATCCCGAGGAGTCAGAGATCAGAGAATCGGGGTTTCTGAGGACAGGAAACTCTCACACATTGGAATCGCGATCCGCAATTTCCCGACAGAAAGGTCACGTGGACCACAACAGGAGATAATGGAAGACAGGTGTTACCCATATCGGGGTTCAGGACTTGAAGATTTCTATGAACTAGTGCAACAGGAATCACGATATCCCGATACACGAATTCCCGATTTGCCACAGGAGTGTGGGCCACAGTGGAGGACTGGTGTCGTGCGTATTGGCGTATCGGCATATCAGGAGTCGGGGATCAACGAGGTAAGTTGTATTTGACATCGTAAGTGCTGAAATCCCGACGGACATATTTTTGATAGGAATTGGAAGTGTTGACATTTACCCATCGGGTTTTGGGGTATTGTGAAGCGCGGGGTGTGTGACCATGAGACTCGCAAAATCATGAAGTCCGATTTCCCGATCATCAAGGGAGATCAATTGGAGAGTTGTTGTGGGTAAGGAAGGTCTCGATAGGGAATCTGAAGAACCTTTGAGTTCTTCAGGCCAAGGGAAGAGAAGGTCCTGTGTGAGTAGCGTACCTGAGGGTGCGGTTGCGTCAATTTTCAACACTAAAACCACCACCACCTTTGTCCATTTCTTTGGTTAAAACCTCGAGGTCTTTCTTCTCTAACTTATTTGTCTAAGCTGATTTATTACTCATGAGATTACTTACCAGTGAGGGTGTTTCGGTTGTCTTGATTTCCTTATTTTAGGTCTCAACTTCCTTTGTTTTGAGGTTCAACAAGTCTGCCTCCTTTGTTTTGGTGTTAGATGTTTCAGTCTCTTTCGAGGAAGGCACATATATTTCACCTCTAGGGAGAATTTTCTTTGGTTGAGGAATCAATGTAGGTTTTTTTTTAGACCTCAAGTTATACCTCACTTGGACCCCAGCTGTCATGGAATCAGACATTTCTTGACATACAACGAATTCATTGTTGTTTATATCATCTTCTTCATTTGATGGTTGGGGTGTGTTCAACGACCTCTCATAATCTTCTTTAGTTACATAGGGCTGAGTGTAGTCGTCGCCCAAATTTGTCACATCTTCCTCAAGTCCCTCGAAATCTTCTAGGTCATTTCCTCCTATAAAATTTTCATTTTTTAAAGGAGCTTAGATTTTTTGATCTTCATTTTTAACCTGCCTTTGTAGACATTGAGGGTTGGGTTTTCTTCTGAATTCTCTTTTAATGAAAAGATTGATCTTGGATTAGTCTAGATCCATTCTGGAAATCTTATTCGACAATTATTTAATTACCCTAGCCATATAATCCATTTTGTCATATGTAGATCTATTAGATCCTGAGGGTCCTACTTGTTCCCTAAAATGTCTAGTTTCTCTGTTCCCCATTTCTATCCTAGCTTTCAACTTACCAGAGGCCATCATGTTAGATTCAATTTCTACAACATCATCATGCATTCGGGTTAAGGTAGCTCCCGCGAAGGTTACTTTGGCTGCAGGTTGGGAGAGTTTGACTTCGGCTAGGATCTTATTATACAGTTTATTAAATCTTTGGATAAATTCCATCATTGTTTTTGAATTTATTTTCTTTAAAGATCCGAACTTGGTTAGATAATATAAGTGGTCTTTTCTCTCACCCCATTGTCTAAGAAAGGCATCTTCTAAGGCATCGTAAGATAATATAGACCCTGCAGGTAGGCTTCGAAACCAGGTTCATACCTGTCCTTCAAAAGTTTGAACAAATAATCTCGAATAAATGTCTTTGTGTTCCAGACCTAGAATATCAGCAAACTGATCAAAGAAATTTATATGTTCGGTCGCAGTTAAGTCCCCTTCCCCTGTAAATTTAGGTAATTTTTTTATATAATTTTCAGGAAGGTTATGAAGAGGCGCGGGTAGAACTAAAGGTGCATATCTCACAACTACTTTAGTGAAAACTCTGGGGGGCTGGGGAGGCGCTTGGCCCCCTGCTCCTCCTCCAGCGGCTACCATTGGTATTACCTGATAGGGATGGGGTGTGTTATATAGTAGGTTCTAGAATACTAAAAATGGATTCTTAGCTTCTTTGGGAGATGAGAGAAGTGAAGACGAGTGAACGGAGAGGCGAGGACTCAGCTCTTCAGATTTGCAGGAGATGTAATCAGGGGATCCCATGGGTGTGGGATTTGAGTATATAGTATACTCTTCGAGACTTGGTGAGGTCGGGAAGTCTGAAAGGAGAGTCAGCAGGATATCAATTGCTGATAAATTTATTGTCTGGTTTTTACCTTTGTATCCGACACAGGTTTTCAAAAGGATTTCACTTTTAACCGTAGAGCTGAATAAAAATGAATTAGTGGTTTTGGGAGGTGTACTATGAGAAGTTGAAGGTTCACAAGAATTTTTGTTCTTGGGTTGTGGGTGTTTAAGGTGATAGACTGCAGTAGTCGGCTTAAGAGAACCTATGGCTTTTAGTATTTTTTTGGGATCTGAAACATGCATGGTCTGCTTGTTTTCTAGGTTTTGTCTAGTATTCCTTCGACTAGATGCCAGCTTACTTATACAGAGAGTAGCCAAGTGAAAGATAAGAAAATCCTTTTAGAAAGTGCTCACTCTTTGTTCACTATCAAAGGGTGAAACTTGAAAATATGTCATTCTTCCCAAGGAAAAGGTTTCGTAACTTCGTCCCCGGCAATGGCGCCAAAAAGATGTTGTTCCAGAGTCTGTACTTAAGGATTTAAAAAAGTACAGTGTCTAGGCACCCAAAAGTTCATAAGATGTAAAAGAGAGGAGGGTAGACCTTCGAGAAGGAATCTAGGGATGATTTCTAGGTTGTCCCTGTTTGGCTTCCAACTGTTCCTGGATGTTTATATCACTTTCGATTGCAACCCATGAACATTCAAGTTCTACCCAGGTGTTAGTCGTTTTAAGTATGGTATCGAAGAGATTTAAAGCGATATGGGTTTGATCTGTCAAGACGGGTTCAATATTGGGTTGTCTTACAACAGGGACAGTCATAGAGGAACAGAAAAATTTAAGGAAATCCAAAAAGTTTTATGCTGTATCAATTTTGATTTTATAAAAGAGAACTTTAGAAATCAATATTAAAAGTAAAATACAAACCAAAGGCCTTTTTCCATAACCGTGTTATATTTGAAATAAATGGTGTACGAATTATGGGAAAAACATTAAGTTGTCTATAGAGTAAGGCTCCTATTGAGAGAGAATCTCACTCTGTAAACAGAAGAAGAAAATAAGATAATAAATGGTCTGATGAAGCATAAAATATGACAACCTAAAGATTTACAAGTCTTGTACCTACTAGTAGCCGATACAGAGGAAAAACTATAAACAATAGATAACTAAATATCAATCACTGTAGTACAAGTGTTACTAAATTGCAATGCAACATTCATCAGATGTATATAAGTGAAATTAGAATGAAAATAAAATAACAGAAAGAACAAACTCATAACACAGTAGTGATATAATTAGGAATCTTCGGATTGCTTTGTATTAAGTCTCGAAAGAGAGAGTCTCTATTACAGTTGATCAAAAAGGTCCAACCTTTTTTTCCTTATTCAAAATGTATATTTATACAAAATTCTTTTGCGCTAGAATCTCAATAGTCACAGAGGCTTTTGGTTACAATCAAGGAGTCGAAATGTTTCGTTTCTTTATCTTCGTTCTCATTTGGTACCTGAAACCTGCCTCTTTGCATGCTCTGTGCAAATAATGCACTTCTCCACCAGCTGTGATATCAACTTACATGGCTCAGCTTGATTATTTGGCTCAAAAATATAGCAGTCTTTCATCAATAGTGACAACCTTCCTTCCACATGTTGATCTTTGGCATTGATAGAGCATAACAACATACTTGGTTTAATTAGCCATTTGTCTATTCGCACTATGTCTGTTTGAGTTATTTGTGATATTTTGGCTAATTCTCTTTCTTCATTTTCCTTGATATTTAGCATATATTTAGCTGTATTTATCTGACCTAGTATCTCCATGCCACTTTCACCATCAGAACCCAAACAAATCTCACTTAACAAACTGAAAATTTCTTTGCAAGATTTCCTCAGCTTTGTAGCTTGTTGTTTGCCTTCGGATATATTTTGTTTCCAATCTTTCAATAAGATATTATCCCTGGTCTGCTTTGCGATGGGAAAACTAGAACTACTGCTTGATTCCCTTCTCATTGTGGCTATAATAGCCTCCCGGAATGCTACCCGAGCTGCTCCGACATCCCTTTCTTTAACAGAGAGATTTTCCAACACCTGATCAATGAGTTGGAAGTTGCTTTGAATTGTTTCCACTTTTGCAAGAAAACTCTGTTGTGTCACCGATAACCTTTTTCTGATTTCTATTGCTTGAGATTGAAATATCCCGATATCGATTACCTGGATTTCGGCGAATTCTAGTTTGGCCCGAAGCTAGTCTATTAATTCTCCTTGCTGGCTTATCTGAGTCTGACTTGTCTGAACCTTCAACTGTGTTTGTTAGAGATCTACATTAAGCCACTCGATTTCTTTTTGATCTTTTTTTCTTGCTTGCTCTAAAGTCGATCTTGCCTGATCTTTAGCAGCAGCCTCTGCTATAGATAGTTTAGTCTCTAGTGTCTTGATCAAACGATTCTTTCGTTTTAGCTGATCCTTTAGGGTCCCAACTGAATATTGATTCGCCATGGAAAAAGAACCCAATGTTCCTGTTATTTGCGTTGCGAACTCTACTTTCTTCATATCTTTCCCATCAATTAAAATTTTATATTTCTTAGAGACAGTACCTGGCTCTTGGTAGAGTTCTTTTCTCACAACCACTTTCCTCTTATTATCGAAGAAGAATTCATTCAGAGGTAGCTCTTCAAGTGCTATAGGTGTCAATTTTTCACCCAAAATGCAACCTGCATCTGGGATTTCCTTTACAGACTGTAGGGGGGTAATGGAGGCAATGGGATTGCCAACCTATTTAGAATATTTCCTAGGAGTAATGACCGAAGTCGACTCGCTTGGAGGACCGGAATGCTTGGCTTCCAGTTTCGGCCCCCCAGCTTGCTCTTCTTTATCCTGTTGTCCTTCTTGGCCAGGGGCTGAACCTTTAGAGCCTCCGGCTTCTGTTTGCTGCTCCTTTGCTATCATCGGATCTTCACCCCATAATACTGGAGAAAGGAAACTCCGCCTATTCTCTTGGAATCTGACAACATCAGCCCTCTCTTCAGGCAACAAGGCTTGTATTCGAGCCAAAACCTTTTAATAATATTTTGCGCCTCAAAAAATATCATTGTGAGGTGAATTCTCGTGCTCAAATATTTTAAGGCCACAACTAGCCAAATGATTACTCACAACCCTGTGTGGATCGTGTTTCTTGAATTCAATATGAACCAAATTTATATCTTCTAGGGCTGTTGCCCTTTTCTTTGCATGCCCGAAGTCTAATAATGAATAGGTGTTTAAATGAATAGGAAAAGGTGGCCATACCTTTTTTGAATACCCTTTCAGTTCTTTACTTATACCGCCAATTACAGTTTGCCTGGCGATCTCACGACAAGTCAGCCTGTCTGGTATAAGTAAGGGTAAAGCATGTGGAGGGACGGAAGCGCCAAACACCCTGATGTATAAGAATTCTTTCTCCACATACCAATCGGCCACTCTTTTTAAATTTTCCATGATGCTATCCAATATCCTGGGTGGTGGATTATTGAAGATGGAAACATGCATCGGTACCATCACCCTGTTGAATATTTCGTATACAAAATCCAAAGCCTTGTCCTCCCAAAGCTTAGAATGGTATACATGGACTGGTTCAACATCCGATGGAGCCCAGCTCCAATTCATCAAGGGAAAAGTCATCATGGAACATACTACATCCATGAGATATGCGGACATAAAAAATGAAGCAGCTTTCCCGCTCTCTTTCTGTGTCCGATATTCTGTAATCCGACTAGTCAGGCTATCTGATAACATTTTAGCCCAGTCAAAAGAAGATCCTTCTACTACTGAGTATATCAAGGGCACCCATTGAAGGAAAAATTGTGTGGTGTCTTCCCTCCCGTACAATCTACAGGTCATCTTCGCTACGTATTTGAACTTTGGCTCTAAAGAAGATATGGAATAAATTCCATTGTTGTCTGCCCTGA
>JZKD02S1539183.1:0-10466 GCA_000966675.3 Picea glauca | reverse complement strand
TAAATAGATTTAAGTGAATTGGGTGAGTAATGTATGGTATGAAATTGGATGTGCATACATGTTCATGAACATAGTCTCCAAATCATCAAATGATGAGATCAATTGAGTAGGAAGATACATGTACCATTCATAGGCTAGGCCTACCAATGTCTAAAGAAAAATTCTGACCATTACATTGTCATGTTCTACTAAGTGGATTTCACACATAGTCCATAATTTATCCATATGTATTTTTTGATATGTCGCTTTGTCTCCAGAAAATGTTGGCAACACTGGTAGTGGAAGAGCTGGTAATTGATGTTGTTCTCCTTGAAGATTAAGTGTGTTATTTCCCTTGTTCATTGGATTCTTTGTCTGTCATGTCTTACTTCAGGGATCTCATTTCTTTCTTCTCTATCACCCATTGTTAGATTTATTCTTGTTTCAATGGTTGAACTTTCACCAACTTCTAGAATTTGAAGTTGTTTTCTCTTGCTTCTTGTTATTGGGCCCTTGTATGATTCCATATTTTAATTTGTATCTTGTATTCTTTTTCTTCTTGTGATTTATCTTTCTTCTTTGTGGGTGAGGGTTTCCCATGATGTGTCAAGCTCTTCTTGACTTCTTACTTCTTATAATACCAGATTGTACAATTGATGTTAAACGCTTGTTTGATTTCCAAGACCAACTTGTAACTGGGGTTGATTTGGATGAGGTTGAGTAACTAGAATTTTGGTCTTTGAAACCATCCTTTTGTTCTCCCCATTATGGTTGCCAAAAATGTTGGTTTTTAGATATATTAAGTCTCAAACAACAGCCTTAGGAGGATATGAATACCCCCCTGCATTTTTATAGNGGATTGATTCAGGTTGATATTGGTGGCCACCCACCTATTCCAACTGGATCCTCATGTCCATTTTTGTTCAACACGTTCTATTGTATTGCTTTGTAATTATGGTTTCTACACTTCTGGGGTTGTCTGAAGCCCCACACATCCTCCAGGTGGATACAGGTGGCCTCTCGCCTAATCCAACTAGCTTATTTTGTATTTTTTCATGTCATCACATCTTGTTGTACCTCCAGGGACGTTTTGAGGCCCTAAATGTTTTTTTTTTTTATCTTCATAGTCAAACTGTAGACAAATTTATAGTTTGATGGAAGAATGTGTAGTTGTCTGAAATACCTTTCCAACGAGCTATCACATGCCTAAAACGAAGGTCGTATGCAAATGTTACAACCCTTCGAAGTTGAGGTACCAAATTACACCAACTTACCCATAGGGCCCACATAACTTTTGGCGTTTCACCTTCTAGGGTTAGGTTTTTGGATGTGTAGGCTTTTGGCATTCATGAGTAATATCAAAAAGGCCTATGCATCCTCATTGTAATCCATTCTTCTCAGACGGATGCACGTAGCAGCCACATCTCTTCTCAGAGATAGCCACCACCATTCGAGAAAGTGTTTTAGTTCTGCAATTTTACAGTTTCATCCTATTTCATTATTTAATAGAAGATATTGTTCACTGGATATTTGTAGATCATGATGCTATGAGAGATATGGTGATGGGAAAAACAAATGGTTGATATGACCCCCACAAAACCAATACCTTACTAGATTTAATTGCTCAGACGCAGAACAATCCTCTAACCTAGAAATGAATTACCAGTAAGGCTGGTAGTTGGAAAATTCCTCCTCACGAGTTAATGAGGAGATGGGGGTAGAGTACCCATCTGCAAGAATTCCATACTTGACCACAATCTGGGGATTCAGAAACATGCAATCATGCTGAGGAAGGAAAGGAAGGAAGTAATTTCATGGGTAAAGGAAGATTTGTGAAGAAGCAGAGTGGAGATACCAATCTCCAAAAGAGAGGAGAGCGCTTGTAGCTCTAGGGTTCGAAGGAGAACTGAGAAACAATATTGTTCTGGGTGCAAGAATTTTTTGGCAACATTTTCATTCCAAGATGATAAATGGGCTGACAAGTGACTGTGGAAGTACTCGTGCATACCTCCTTGCTTGGTATAGAGAAAACCGATTGCCAAGATCCCGTGGGAGGAGGAGAGTATCCTTCTCCCTACCTATCGCAGGGCAAGAAAAAAGATCCTCTCTTAGAGAATCATGGTCTAGCTTGGGGGTGGCCAACGATAAATCTGTTCAAGAGTGGTTGTGCCTATGGTTGGGTGGAAACATGCACCCCTTTTAGTAGTCGCTAAATGATTTCCATTTTCTGATAAGTATTTTCATACTCTGTGTACTTAAAAGGAAATGATGATTGAATATATATATATATATATATATATATATATATATATATGGCTAAGTTATGTATTGAATGATTAAGGTAGAAATGTTTATTGTCTCTTTGTAAATCCATTCTTTTGAATTGTCTTCTAGTTGCCTTAGCTTAACATATAGAGAGTTATGGTCATGCATGATTTTAGGGGCTAAATTTCACTCATGGGCTAATTTTCCATGGTTTTTCCAAAAATGAGATTCACTATTTTAAAAATGATTCACCCAAATTCTATACGATAAAATTATTTTACATTAAAAATCGCAAAATGTTTATAAAAACTATATAAAATACTTAGAAATTTGAATATTTTTTAAAAAATATCACCAAACATTTATAGTTGACATATCACGGATTAGTAATATTCGCCAAGGTTTCTACATTTTAAAATAAATTTCCATCCTTAAAATCATCCCTGGTTATGGTACATGAGTGTACAAGAGATCCGGGTAGGGTTAATTGAAATGTTTAAGTCCTATCGACCTCTCGAATCTACCTTCACAGGAATACCAAGTTCAAACTCTGTGGAAGGAGGATGCTTCCTTCAGACCCTTCACCTATGTGACTAAGGGCTCACACCCATGTCCTTAACCAATTCACGGCTAAGAGATTAGCATGTAGCCCACTATAATTTTCGGAGGACCCATATGACCAAGTTCTGGGAACCCTGCGCTAGGCCTAAAAGGAGCTAAGACTTTATGGATTCAGAACTCCAAGAGTTCGGAGCTCTGGAGTATTACGACCTTACAATTTTTAAAACCGATTGAAGGCAACTTGTTGTTACGATTACTCAGGAGTTTGACCGACATCTGGCGGTTTCCCTAATCGAGATAGATAGACCTATCCCACCATTAAACCATGACCCATTTACCAATCATGAAGTAACATGAGCCATAGATCCGAGAGTATTCAAGAGTCCCCTTGGTCGTTGGATCTACAATGACGTAAGTCCAACGTTGACTACTTCGGGAGAATAGAGGTTTTATAGAACCAAAATCCCTAAACGTCGGAGTTACGAATTGATGTAAGCCGTGGATTTGGGGAATCTATTAAGAACCGCACTTAAATGTACAACTCTTTAGTTGTTCACTAAATTAATTAGGCAATAATTGAAAAGTCACATGTCAGCAACAATTCTAGGATTTTGATTGGCAGGGGAAAAAATTTCGCCTCTTCTCAATCTTCTTATCTCATTATGCATCTATTGAATCATTTGATTCATTTGAGCGATTTCTAATATTTGCTTTGTCTCTTGAGTTGTGGTTGGATCATTTCTTACATTATGGATTGCTCCTTGAAGGATTCATCCACCAACTCCTTTATTTTCAACATTCCTTGTTCCCTAGTTTTCAACATTCCTTGAAGTTGATGCTCCTTGATTTGAGACAAAAAATGTATCCATTTTCCTTTGAAATTTCCCAAGGATGATATCAGGATTAGCACATGTTTCTAATGTGATTTCTTCCATCTATGTTGCTTTTTTTCATAGTTCCATCTAAGTCATTTATTTATGAAACCCTGATAAAATATTTTACATTTGCGGGCATCACATTCTTATAACATCCAAGTGTAACTGAAGTGTTTGGTTTTTTCTCTTCTGGAATTTGATAAAATGTATTAAAAAATCGTAAATTTAAATCCCTGATTCATTCACCATTTTTTAAACAGATTTAAGTGAATTGGGTGAGTAATGTATGGTATGAAATTGGATGTGAATACATGTTCATGAACATAGTCTCCAAATCATCAAATGATGAGATCAATTGAGTAGGAAGAGACATGTACCATTCATAGGCTAGACCTACCAATGTCTAAAGAAGAATTATGACCATTACGTCGTCATGTTCTACTAAATGGATTTCACACATAGTCCAGAATTTATCCACATGTATTTTTTGATATGTCGCTTTGTCTCCATAAAATGTTGGCAACACTGGTAGTGGAAGAGTTGGTAATTGATGTTGTTCTCCTTGAAGATCAAGTGTGTTATTTCCCTTCTTCATTGGATTCTTTGTCTTTCATGTCTTACTTCAGGGATCTCATTTCTTTCATCTCTATCACCCATTGTTAGAGTTATTCTTGTTTCAATGGTGGAACTTTCACCAACTTCTAGAATTTGAAGTTGTTTTCTCTTGCTTCTTTTTATTGGGCCCTTGTATGATTCCATTTTTTAATTTGTATCTTGTATTCTTTGTCTTCTTGTGATTTCTCTTTCTTCTTTGTGGGTGAGGGTTTCCCATGATGTGTCAAGCTCTTCTTGACTTCCTACTGCTGATAATACCAGATTGTACAATTGATGTTAAACACTTGTTTGATTTCCAAGACCAACTTGTAACTGGGGTTGATTTGGATGAGGTTGAGTAACTAGAATTTTAGTCTGTGAAACCATCCTTTTGTTCTCCCCATTATGGTCGGCAAAAATGTTGGTTTTTAGATATATTAAGGTCCAAACAACAGCCTTAGGAGGATATGAATATCCCCCTGCATTTTTATAGAAGTGGTTCTCCTCTATGTTTTCTCAAAGATAAATCTTGAATATTTTGGAATTGTAATATCAAAATGNTGTTTCTAATATGATTTCTTCCATCTATGTTTCTTTTTTTCATAGTTCCATCTAAGTCATTTATTTATGAAGCCCTGATAAAATATTTTACATTTGCGGGCATCACATTCTTATAGCATCTAAGTGTAACTGAAATGTTTGGTTTTTGCTCTTCTGGAATTTGATAAAATGTATTAAAAAATCGTAAATTTAAATCCCTGATTCTTTCACCATTTTTTAAATAGATTTAAGTGAATTGGGTGAGTAATGTATGGTATGAAATTGGATGTGCATACATGTTCATGAACATAGTCTCCAAATCATCAAATGATGAGATCAGTTGAGTAGGAAGAGACATGTACCATTCATAGGCTAGGCCTACCAATGTCTAAAGAAAAATTCTGACCATTACGTTGTCATGTTCTACTAAATGGATTTCACACATAGTCAATAATTTATCCATATGTATTTTTTGATATGTCGCTTTGTCTCCAGAAAATGTTGGCAACACTGGTAGTGGAAGAGTTGGTAATTGATGTTGTTCTCCTTGAAGATTAAGTGTGTTATTTCCCCTGTTCATTGGATTCTTTGTCTTTCATGTCTTACTTCAGGGATCTCATTTCTTTCTTCCCTATCACCCATTGTTAGAGTTATTCTTGTTTCAATGGTGGAACTCTCACCAACTTCTAGAATTTGAAGTTGTTTTCTCTTGCTTCTTGTTATTGGGCCCTTGTATGATTCCATATTTTATTCTGTATCTTGTATTCTTTGTCTTCTTGTGATTTCTCTTTATTCTTTGTGGGTGAGGGTTTCCCATGATGTGTCAAGATCTTCTTGACTTCCTACTGCTGATAATACCAGATTGTACAATTGATGTTAAACACTTGTTTGATTTCAAAAACCAACTTGTAACTGGGGTTGATTTGGATGAGGTTGAGTAACTAGAATTTTGGTTTGTGAAACCATCCTTTTGTTCTCCCCATTATGGTCGCCAAAAATGTTTGTTTTTAGATATATTAAGGTCCAAACAACAGCCTTAGGAGGATATGAATATCCCCCTACATTTTTATAGAAGTGTCTCTCCTCTATGTTTTCTCAAAGATAAATCTTGAATATTTTGGAATTGTAATATCAAAATAGGAGAAAACTAACTAGAAAATCCCTCAATAAAAATGTAAAATATTGTTGAATTAAAATAGTATAAATTCACAAAATAATTCCTAAGAAGAGGACCTGGAATCTTCACTCATAAAAATGCAATATATGCAAAAATATTGTATAGAAATAAATAATAGTTATAGGAAAAATAATATAATTCTCACATCCATCATAATATTTATAATTTTGATCACATTGAAAGGAAAGAAAGATAAAGGCCCACAATTGAGATAACCCACCGTGTAATAGGACATTGTATCATCTAATGAATGAATCAATACACTCAATATCATTCATGTGTATTCTTTTCCATGCATATGTGTGTAAAATATCACACTAAGGGATTCGAAAGAGTGGAAACTATGAGCATGAGATAAGTTATACCATCCAAAATAGTTTGAATAAGTGGGAATTAGAAATATTAATTTACTAAATACATATCTATGGGGTTAGAAATTTTTGGTAGTCCTAGAAGTTAGGCGATCAATTCTAGGCCAAACATTTATAAGAGAGGTGTTCCCAATTAATTATAATTTTAATTACTAAAGTTTTGGATAGTAGAAAAAAGTATTCCCATATAGTTCATGTAGGTGAAGGCCATTTTTTAGTCCATGAATGATGTAAATTTCAACTGGGATAGGAATTAGTGTTTTGGTTTGATAGAACTATGGAAGAAAGTTTGGATTAACAATTTATAGTTTAAACTTACATCATTTTTATGGATTTTGTTTTAAGGAAAAGTCAATATAGCACTGGAATTTTCTCCTAAAGTGTATTTATGGTATTGTATTGAGTAGTTCCATTGACTTATTTATAGTAATTTGTTGGACAATAAATTTATCTTATCCTTTCTATTATAATTTCAAATCTCGTAGAAAGTGAATATTTCAGAGTTGATGAGATGTGTCAATTTAAATATGAGGAGGCTTATAAGTTATAAGTCGTTCTTTCATAGCTCAAAACTTTTTGGATGTAGTTTTTGTCCCATTGAAATGAAAGTTAAGACNAAAAGTGGAAACTATGAGCATGGGATAAGTTGTACCATCCAAAATTGTTTGAGTAAGTGAGAATTATAAATATTAATTTACTAAATACATATCTACGGGTTTAGCAATTTTTGGTAGTCCTAGAAGGGAGGAGATCAATGCTAGGCCAAACATTTATAAGAGAGGTGTTCCCAATATGTGTATCCTTACCATTGATCGAAAGGGATGGAAATATGTAACACTATGCTATATAGAACATATATGATTTGATAGATCTTGTTTTGGGAGGATAAAAATGCGAAACTTGCAAACTTCTCAAATAAATCATGGAACTAATCATATCCTACAACAAACATGAGTGAAGTGTTCCCAAGACGTGCAATCATACTACTGATGAAAATGGAAATAAATATGGAACACTGTTCTATAGAGAAAATACATTATTTGGAAGTTCTTGCTTTAGGAGGCTAAAGATGGGAAGCTTGCAAACTTTTAAGATAATTCTTGGAACCAACCACATCCTACATCAAATAGAGATGATTAGAGGAATTGTATGGATATTTTTAGGGAATATTGATAATATAAAGGACCAATAATGAAGTAAATAAGTTAGTGGTTAAACATGATCAATTAATATTAGGGAATGGGGAAATTTTGTTGATGGCTAGATGAAATTTCCCATGAATAGAAAAAATAATGTTAAGATAATTTTAATTACTAGAGTTCTGAATAGTATAAAAAAGTATTCACATATAGTTTATGTAGGTGAAGGCCATTTTTTAGTCCATGAATGATGTAAATTTCAATTGGGATAGGAATTAGTGTTTTGGTTTGATAGAACTATGGAAGAAAGTTTGGATTAACAATTTATAGTTTAAAATTACATTATTTTTATGGATTTTGTTTCAAGGGAAAGTCAATATAGGACCGGAATTTTCTCCTAAAATGTATTTATGGTATTGTATTGAGTAGTTCCATTGACTTATCTCTACTAATTTGTTGGACAATAAATTTATCTTATCCTTTCTATTATAATTTCAAATCTTGTAGAAAGTGAATATTTCAGAGTTGATGAGATGTGTCAATTTAAATATGAGGAGGCTTATAAGTTATAAGTCGTTCTTTCATAGCTCAAAAATTTTTGGATGTAGTTTTTGTCCCATTGAAACGAAAGTTAAGACATATATTAAAATACATATTAAAACACAAAAACATATTAATCCAAGGCATAATATTTCCAAATTATTAGTGACAGTAAATGGCCTTCTAGGAAAGCCAACTTGATATTGATAGAACATCATGTCATTCTATTAACTCTACAAAATATAGCTTCGATGATGGAGTATGATTGAAATTTGTTATTTTCCAATCTAATAAAGACAAAGGTAAATTCAATTTAAAAAATTCAATATTTTATTCATTACATTTATGTTTACTACTGGAATACAAAAACCTTTGCTAACAAACCAACTCTATTATTAAAAACAACTTTATAATAAAACACTTGATTTCCAAAAAAACATTACAAAACTTTTTAATAACACCAACTCTATTCTCAATTTTATAAATATAATATTTAATTCATCAAATTTATTAAATTTAATATTTAATAAAATTTATTATTGTTTAAATATAAAAACCTTGACTAACAAACCAACTCTATTATAAAAAAACAACCAACTTTATAATAAAATACTTAATTACCAAAAGAGTTTTTTCTATTCTTACAAAATTTTTCACTTATACCAACTCTATTCTCAATTTTCTAAATTTAATATTTAATTCATTATTTTTTGTTAACTGAATAAATTTTTTTAAAACCAAATCAACTCCATTATTAAAAAAACTAACTTTATAATAAAATAATTAATTTTATTTTCAATTTTATAAAATTTAATATTTAATTCATTACATTTTCTATACCATTAATTTATAATAAACTGATATTCAATTTAAATTATGTTTTAAAATAGTAAATATCTATGTGATTTTAAAGCATGGTCAACTAATAACTAAACTTTAAACTCATCTATAAAATTCAACAATACTATCACTATCTAAACTAACTGCCAATCTAATAATTTAAATGAAATCTGAAAACATATTACAAAGCTTTATCAATAAAATAAAATAACTTAAACTCATCTATAAAATTCAATAATACTATCATTATCTAAACTAATTGCCAATCTAATAATTTAAATGAAATCTGAAAACATATTCACACAGCTTTTTCAATAAATTAAAATAACTGAAATAACACTTCAATTCAATATTACAACAATAACCCAAACAAACAGACAATAAATATTGAAGGAACAAAGTCAATGCTAGAAATGTAATTATAATACATTTAAAACCATAAGATGTTTATGCCAGTCGTACATAAATATCTTCCAATCAGTCAGAAGGTGAACTATAAAAATGATTTAGCATTGAAATCTTGCTAAATTCAATATTGCAATTAATAGTGAAACAATATATATATTTTTTGAAAACATTGATTCTAAGTAGAGGCTAGCCTCAATGTTGGATGGAAGAACCATCTACCCATGAATGAAATGTTATGTGTTCATGAATGAATGAGATGTTGTCACCAAGATTGATGAGGCCAGCCCCAGCAGCAATAATGTCACCAAGATTGATGAGGCCAGCCCCACCAACAATAATGGATGAAAGAATGATTTGTCCATAAATAAATGAGATGTTGTCACCAAGATTGTGTAAAGCTCAGTCAAGTCTAAAAGCACAGCTTTATTCTCCCACAAATAACTTCCACCCTCAACCCCTCCCCTGAAAGCCCCGTACAACAGTTTTATTATCCCACAAACAACTTCCACCCTCATCCCCTCCCCTCAAATTTGAACAAATGACCTAATAAAGACTAAACCACGACTAAACCACCCATTGCCTACTCAACCCATTACAAACAATATATTCCACCCCAAAAAAACTCAATCCTACATTTAATCAAAGCAGATAAAAAACTATGAAATCTCTTGAAAACAAACTAGAATCCTCTTTTATTTCTTTTCTTTTTCCAGTTCTTCTTGGTACAATTGTTGTTACTAATGTTACTTGTGCTGTGACTGCCCGTACTAATCACAGTGCTTTGATTCTGTTCACAATCTCGCGTAAAAATGTTAGTCTCGCTTCACAATCTCGCGTAAAAATGTTAGTCTCTTGTTCTGGCTTCTTGCAGCTTCTTGGGATGTCACTGGTCACAATAATCGCAGCACTGTCAGTCTCCTGATTCTCTCCACACTCGGATTCTCGCGAGTTGTTGTGACCAGTTTCTTCTTCTTGCTTCTTCWTGTTGTTACTTGGGCTGTGACTGGAAACATTAACCGTGCTCTCGGCCTCCTGATTCTTTAATTCTTTCGCATTGAATTGATCCATGTCTTTTTCTTCTTGCATTTTGTTGTCAGTCCCTTTTTCTTCCTTCTTGTTGTTACTTGGGCTGTGACTGGTCACACTAATCACAGTGCTCCCCGTCTCGTGAATCAAT
>JZKD02S1539172.1:0-10466 GCA_000966675.3 Picea glauca | reverse complement strand
GTTAGTTTACTCATATTCTATTTATTTTGTTAGTTTATTTATCGATGAAATAAGAATAATTTAAATTGGCTTTGACTCTTATTCTGTTCTTATTTCAAATTGTGTTTGAATTAGTATTCTTTAGTTCTTTAGATTTTAAATATTAAATATTAAATATAAAATATATGTGTTTTCTTTATCTACTTCATAAACACTTTAAAAAAACATCGATTTCGCAAGATATCCAGCGACACTTGCAAATTGTATATACCTTGCTCAAAACCATATGCACATATCCATACTTCTATTTTTGATGTTTTTAAATTATTTATTAGTATCATAACTTTATAGGTTAGTTTCATCTCTTTCATTTCTAGGACTTTAGTTGGCCAACAGAGCCATTAAACCCATCAGGTCATTTCATTCCAAACGGCTTGGGTTATTTAGAAAACCCCAATCCGAATTTGACCTTCCAGTTGACGGTATGTCATATACGCTCGACAACAAATGGTGCTAGAAGGAGGGCCTGAATTAAATTGATGGCACGTGGAGGTTGCGTGACTCCTCCCCCACACACTCACACTTCTGTCATAACACGTAGTCGCTCAGACAACAACATCACACTTGAAACAACAACTACCTCAAACGATAACCCTGATATTCGCGTTGAACCAAAGACACCAATTCCTCAAGGGGTCGACGTCCAAGAAATTGTTATTCAATCACTCATAAGAATGCATAGTGCTCTAGCCCATATCAAACAACCTGGAAAGCCACTTAATCAACCCCTTGACTTCACAGATATCCAACAACAGCTTCAAGGCACTGGTCTGCCCAAAAACTCTTTAGGTAGTAATACTACCAATCCTATTAAAGAACCTATCCTTGGAGCTGCAGGATATGGTGTTCCACCTTCCCCACCTGGTTTATCTCCATCCTCTTCAGGAGGAGAGTCTTCAGACAAAGGAAGTTCTTCATCAAAACCATCTCAGGCTTCGACACCACCAACTCCCATGGAAAACAAAAATAATCCTATTAGACCTTGGCTCAATCAAGATGTTGTGGTTGTACCTGGACCCCAACACCCATTAGCGAAACATCCAGAGAAATGGTTGCCTAAATTTGATCTGTATTCGAAAAAATCCACTGAGGATCACATCAAAAAATTTATATTGGCCATTAGACTCCAAAGTGTTGAACACGAGGATGTAGTATGCAGATTATTTCCTTATACTTTTGAGGGAAATTCCTCCACATGGTATTTTGATCAGTAGCCCCAAACCATCGTTTCTTTGAACAAGTTTCAAACTTGTTTCTTGGGAAAATTTGGAGATGATAAATCTCCTGAAGTTTTGGTTATGGAACTCTCTAGTTTAAAAATGAATACTAAGGAAAAAGTGAAAGAATTTAACCAAATATTTCTTACTTTAAAGAATAAAATCCCTGCAGATTCGATGTCGGCTGAAAGTTTAATTGTTAGAATCTTTTGAGGAAGAAAGTCAAATTGAGAAAGATATATTAATCTTAAAAGACAATTTTAGTAGTGAAGCTGAAACAACCTCATCCTCTAAGAAGAAAATAGAAATTCTCACTAGACCACCTCAAACTAAAAATCAACAAGAAAATTTAGACTTAGAAAGCTTGCAGAAAGATTTCCAAAAATTATCCAACTAGGTCGTCGACTTTAAAAGATCATCTGAGGAGGCATCCACAAGAAAAGGAATTTTTAAACCTCCTTTCAGGAAGCCTTTTCCTCCTAACCGGCCAAACCCGACCACAGAAGGTCTAAATTTCGAAAGTTTACAGTATGCTTTGCAAACCAGCTTAGAAGAACATGATAATTCTACTTCTGTTCCTCCTGAAAATTATGAATATGTAATTGAGGAAGAGGCACCGGAAGAGGAAGACTCGTCTCCACTTGTTTTCAGTCACTTGTCGGACAGTATTTTCCAAGTGAGTTTCGAAATTGTTCACCCCTACAACATAAGAAGCAAAACGCAAAACAAACCCCCTTCTAAAGTGAATACAAATGTGTTTCCGAAACAATCAAAGCAAGTTGAAATTAAACAAAGATTAGCAGCCCAAGTTTTAGAATACAATTTAATTGAAGATCTAAAAAAATCGAGGGCTAACATTTATGTTTTTTAACTGCTGAAATTTCCCCTTATTTTGTAGAAAATGCTTCAAAGCATTGCTAAAAACAGTAAAAAGAGTGATCCTAGCAACAAAAAATCAGCAGAAATTGTTTCAAACCTAGCTAAAAATGTCCCAAATAAAATGACATCTGAACCACCAGATAAAAGGGACTTAGTAGAAAAAACTGTAGCAAATGTAAATAAAACGGTTTTAGGGACAACACCAAAAAATCAACAGAATTTTGTTGTTAACACTCAGAAAAATGTCCCGCCTTTTTTGTTAACCTTTGAAACTTTTAATAGGAATGTACATAATTATATGGTCGATTCCGGTGCATCATCAAACGTGATGCCTCTATATGTGTGCCAAAAAATTAACGCATAAGTTAAACCTTCTGATCTTAAAATCATTCAGCTAGATTGAACAAACGTTAAAGTAATTGGTGAGTTAAAAAATTTTTTTATTAGACTATCGTCCAATCCTAAGGTTCGTCAGTTAATTGATATTATCATTATTGATATCCCTGAATTTTTTGGCTTTTTTTTAAGAAGGGATTGGTTAGAACAATTGCATGGTTACTTTGCCACAGATTGGTTTGACTTGTGACTGCCTAAAAATGGATATCCCAACAAAATTAGGATGAATAGAGAACATTATCTTAAGCATACCATAACATATCTGAATGATACAAATGGACCTTTTGTTACATCAACTAATTCATTTGAAATGCAGGGAATGAATACCTTCTTTGGTAATTTCATGACCGAAATCTCTCTTACCATCAATCATGCACATCAATCTAAAGTTGCAACCTATACTCAGACATAAGCTTTGCCAGGTATTCCAAGTACTTCCGACGACACACAAATATGGTCCTTATACTTTGACAGATCCAAATCCAAAAAAGGAAAAGGCGCTCGTTGTATACTCATCGATCCTATAGGTAATAATACTTTCATTGCTTGTCGGTTAGAGTTCGAATGTACCAATAACAAGGCCGAGTACGAAGCACTTCTACAAGGACTTAGGAAAGCTTTGGATATGGACGTGTGGAATTTGACAGTATTTGGTGATTTAGAAATTGTGGTTAAGAAGTTAAGAAATGTTGTACATTGCTTATCACCACATTTGAAAAGCTACCAAACAGAGGTATGGAGTTTAATGCATAAATTTTCAGCATTCAACATAAATTCCATTCCTAGATTGAGTAATT
Organism: Picea glauca; assembly: GCA_000966675.3. Lineage (NCBI taxonomy): Eukaryota > Viridiplantae > Streptophyta > Pinopsida > Pinales > Pinaceae > Picea > Picea glauca. The sequence continues at coordinate 7,138 of JZKD02S1539172.1, read as the reverse complement.
CAGAAGCTGATTTATTGGCCAATGTTGCTTCTAAACTATTTCCCACTGAAGGTCTTTCCCCTAATGCTTTTTCAATTGAATTATTGTTCATTCCATCGATCCCAGATAACATCACAAGTTGGAGAGTATTCGATGATGACCAACAAATCATCAACTTTATGCATATGGAAGACACCTTCCAAGGTGCAGTCATTGATGGAGGTACTCACGATGAGAACCTCTGAAACTTCATGGTAATATCTGATCCTTGATCACCTGAATCAACATCCGAGATGGTAAACTCTATCCCCATATTTTTTGTAACAATAGAGAAATTTTATGACTTGAATGATAAATTCAGAAGGACGGGAAATTGTAAAACTAACAGTTCTTCTTTGATTTATGAAACGGTTAATTTAGGAACAAAGGATAATCCTCAAAATATGAATCTGGGAAAGGGATGTTCCGAGAAAGAAAGATATACTTTTATAAAGCTATTTAAAAAATTTAAAGATGTTTTTTCTTGGATGTATCATGACTTGAAAACATTCGACCCTAACATCATACAACATGTTATCCCCATGAAACCCCAGAGTCAGCATTTTCAACAGAAATTAAGGAAGATGCATCCTAAATAGGAACCCACTGTTAAAAAAGAACTAAACAAATTACTAACTGCAAAGATAATTTTCCCGGTTAGGCACACACAATGGGTGTCTAATTTAGTCCCTGTAAGGAAGAAAAGTGGTGAAATTCGACTCTGTGTCAATTTTTGGAACTTAAATCAAGCATTTGATAAAGACAACTACCTTGTTCCTCCAATGGAACAAATCCTACAACAGGTGTCTGGTTTCGAAAGACTATCTCTGCTTGATGGTTTTTCGGGATACAACCAGGTCCTTATGTCTCCCTCAGACCAGTTTAAAACCACCTTTTGTACCCCATGGGGCACTTATGCCTACATGAAAATGCCTTTCAGACTAATAAACGTTGGTGCCACTTTCGAGAGAGAAATGGATATTTCTTTCCATGGCCTCATTAACTAGTTAGTTGTGGTCTATCTTGATGACATCACCATCTCCTCTAAAAACAATAAAGATCACATGCCTCACCTCAGGGTTGTCCTGGAACGATGTCGCATGTTCGGCATATCTCTCAACCTTAAGAAATCGATCTTTGAAGTGGAGCAAGGAAAATTGCTTGGTTTTAAAGTATCTAAGGATGGGATGATTATTGACCTTGAAAGAACCCAAGCTATTGCTAAACTCCACCCTCCTTCCAAAAAATTCATGCATTCCTTTTTGGGAAAGATTAATTTTGTCAAAAGGTTTGTCCCGAGCTTCTCGGAAAAGGTAAGACTGTTACATAATTTAATTAAAAAGGATGCTTTGTATCGTTGAGGACCATAAGAAAGTCAAGATTTCGACTCAATTAGAAAATCAATAATAGAATCCCCTTCCTTGATGAGTCCATATTTTTCTCAGGATTTCACTCTTTACACCTTTTCTTCTGACCGATCTTATGTTGTTCTACTTACGCAGAAAAAAAATAAAAGCAATGAAATACCCATTGCCTTCATGAGCTCAAATTTTAAAGGAGTAGAGCTTAGTTATCCAACAGTAGATCAGTAGGCATATGTTGTTTTCAAAGCAGTGAAACACTTTCGGTCTTACCTATTGAAATCCAGAACCAAGGTTATTGTTCCTTACCCTACTGTGAGAAACTTGTTAGTACAAAAAGAGTTGGGTGAGAAAAGGGAAAATTGGATGACTTCGTTACAGGAATATGACCTTGAAATAACCCCCGCACAAATTGTTAGAGGTCAAGGCCTGTGTATACTAGTGGTTTATTTAGTTGAAGAACAAAAAAGTAAAATAAACACCACAATTGTGAATCAGCATAACGAAAAACATATCAGTTGTGTGCAAGTCACTACCAACTCTTGGTATGAAAACATTAAATTTTATTTAACGAATGGATCTTCTCCCCAAAATCTTGATCCTAAAAACAAAAGAGCACTTAGACTCAAATCTGCATCTTTCCAGTTAATAAATGATGTATTATTTTGAAAGAAATTTGATGGTGTTCTTATGCATTGTTTAGAAAAGGAAGAGTCAGAAAAAGTGCTATCTAAACTTCATGTAGGTGAAGTTGGTGGTAACTTCAGTGGAGATACCATCGCCCACAAAATACTAAGAGTTGGGTACTATTGTCCTAACTTGTTTAAATATGCCCATATGTTGTGTTGTAAATGCATAATCTGCCAAAAGGCTACAGGATGGGTGAAAAATGAAACATTCCCTTTGGAGCCTATTACTATAAATTCCCCTTTTCAGCAATGGGGCCTTGACATCATAGGACCAATTAATCCCTCTTCTTCGCAGCAACACAAGTATATCCTTACAACAACGGATTATTTTACTAGATGGTCTGAAGCTGTACCTTTAAATATGGTGAACACAAATAAGGTAGTATATTTCCTAAACTCTCATATCATCACTTGATTTGGCGTTCTCGAATGTATGGTTTTTGATAACGCCTCTTACTTTTCATTCCTTGATATGAACGTTTTTTCTCTAAAAAAAGGGATTAAACTGAAGTATTTTGCAAGCTACTACCCTCAAGGAAATGGCCTAGTAGAATCAACAAACAAAAATTTAATCAAAATTATTAAGAAAATCACAAGAACTGGCACAATGCACTGTATAATGCACTTTGGGCTGATAGGATAACCCTAAAAGCCTTTGTTGGTAATTCCCCTTTCTTCCTCATCTACGAAAGAGAAGCAATTATCCCTCCGCATGTTTTACTTCCTTCTCTGCAATTGTCACGAAAATTTCAAGAAGAGGAGTGTCCTCCTCTAGAAAATTGAATAAATGCCTTATTAAAACTGGAGTAAGTGAGAACACAAGCAAAGCAGAAACTGGATCAGCATCAACAAATAGTAAAAAGCTTGTTTGATTCAAATTCATCTTCAGACAAGAATTTTTATGTCAGAGATCTAGTTCTCAAGTAGGATAAAGACCACGAGGGAAAGGGGGAACATACCAAGTTCCAAAACCTATAGCTGGGATCATTTGTAATCTCTGAAAAATTGGGTCCCAACTCTTTTCGTCTGCATAATTTGGAGGGATATCCAGACACTTTCCCAGTGAATGGCCAGGCCCTCAAGAGGTATTTCACTTGATGATTTATGTTCCACTCTTTTGTAAATATTTTTGATGTTTTCTTTTTCTATTTTTATTTTGGTTCTTTTCATTTTTCTTAATTATAATTTGTTTTCTGAATAATTATGTCTGCATCACCATCTCATTTGTGGAAGGGAATCATAATTCTCTTTCATTAGAAGAGGTTGATAACTTCCCAAGCATTTGAGAAGTGAGTGCTAAAACTTAGATCAACAGAAGTGAATTTCTGTTCAAATCAGTGTTTTTGGTTTCTCCTTCAGAATTACAAGTAGGCACGATTATCATTAATAATATTCTAATGCTATCCATGTTTTAAGGAAAACAACTCAGTTGTACCTTCCCGTCCTTGAGATGGCTTCCTAATAGAAATACAAGTATCTAAAGTGTGATGAAGGTCATCAAAAAGGAAGAACGATTTTTTAAATGATCAATATTTTTATGCTAAACTCTGAGATTTTTATTAAGTTTTGCAAATTATAAACAAATTCTAGAGGGTTGAAAGCATGGTAATGTGTGGGAAGTGTACGTAAACCCGTCGGGATGCTGAACAGGTCTACTGGAAACAGGTAAATGCATGCATGATACCAAGGAAACTTCGTCGAGGTACTGAACAAGCCTGCTGGCAGCGAAGCAATGTCAGGTTTAAGAAGATCCTTGGGTATGTATTTTAATTTGATCAAGTGAATAGATGGACCATATCATGATTAGATAACTCTTGGACAGGATAGAGGTACTAGAGTGGGTTAAATGACATCCTTTCTGAGGCTATGAACGTATGCTGGCAGCAGTGGCCCTGTCAACAATATCGAAGTCAACTGCATAAACATCGATACGCTCATAATCTAAGTTAGATGCCGAATTACATTTGTTTTATAAAGGAATATATATGATTCTAAACGATGCTATTTTCTGAGTTATGATCGAAATGCTTAACCTGTTGTTAATTGTTTCTAAAAATTCATTTTATCTAATTCATCCTAACACGAATTTTCTGGTGATGTAGAGATAACTGCTTCGCCCAATATGTCGCCAGTGTTGGAAGCCACTAATTAATTTCAATTCTTATCACAATCAAAGTGCCCACAAAAAGATCACATCTTTCTGTAGCTGCCATCACCTCCCATTTGTAAATGTTTATATTTTTTATTTTTGAAGCGATGATTGGGTTAAGCTTACCTTATTGAGATTTTCTGTGCATTTTCATTTGTTTTGTTTTGTTTTAAATTCATGACTATAAGCATGAATTTAAATACAAAACTTGGCCTTGGTTTCATATCGTTTACCTTAGAAATATTGTTTTAAAGGTACCCATATATGTTTAAAACTCAAGACTTACAAATTTATTGATTAATACACTATCGAAATCTTTGTGAATTATGGGTATTGAAACTTCATTGGTTCTATAGTTCGTTGTTGAAATGTTTGAATGCACAAGAACCTGGGTTAACTATTGATATTGTTCTCATGAGTTCAATTCTCATATCAACATTCATGTAAATTAGTACAGGCATGCTGTAGTTGTGTTTTAGTTTCACCTTCCTGGCTCGAAACATTAATGAGACCATTCATTATGCATATGGGGTTTTGTACTTTGTAGGGTTTGGCACTCATCGTGATAAATGGTTAGGAGTTTTATGAACCCTCTAGTTTTCATTTCCCCTAAATCTCTCGTCCGAGTTATGATAGCCCCCAGAATCTGCGATTTTCATGCCATTACATTCTTCTTAGACCTGTCTCTATTGATCATCCATTGGAAACCTAAACCTATCCTTTGCGATATCTGTTGTATCCTTGTCAAAGTGGTAATGGCACCCATGGTTTGTATAGAGCCAAATGGATTCCAAGATTTGTTATCCCATGATGATGCTATTGATGACCTGAAGGGTCTTGGGTGGGATGTGTTCCTCAAGAAGTTCGAAGGCTACAACCTCTCGGTTGCACAAGCCTTTGCACAAAATTTCGACAGTTTCAGGGCCAAGGTTGGGGATATACAGTTGGAATTGACTGAGAATTTCATGAGCAAGGTGACAGGACTTCCATTAAAAGGTGAGAGGTGGTTTAAAAACACTAAAATAGAAGATTTCCCATGGGTTTTATTCATGGCTTCCCGCAAAACCACTTGTTGTATAAAAGGTGTTCATATTGCTCTGCTAAAACCTAGATCGCACAATCTCCTTTTAATTATGAAGCAATTTGTTACATGTGAAGGCCGATATGGGTTGGTTTTTCTGTGCCACATCTGGTTTCTTATGATTTTCATAGGGTTTGTGTTGGATATGCCTTTTTACATGTTAATAAGTCTTTACAAAATGTCTAAGCACTTTAAGCGACATAGTATCAATTCGAGTTTGTTTCACCATGGGCTCGTTAAAATCTTGTTGGTTTATCACCTGTCGAAAATAGGCGACAATTGGGAGACCTTTCTGAGCCAAAATGGCTTCAACCAAGTCGACGATATAGTCAACCCTCATTTATTTGTAAATTCTAATTTGGATAGACCACTACTGAAAGCTAGGTCGTCAGTTCACTTGATGGCTCAGAGTTTAATGAACCAATTTTTATTGTTGATGAAACCCCTGTGGATAAGGAATCACCATGTAGGTTTTCACCTAGAAGATCTCTAGAACAATTAATTACAAAATTAAAAGAAAAGGGTCATCCCATGCCTATGAACAAATCTAAGTTAGACAATAATGACAACCCTATTGTGAAGAATTTTTGTAAGGGAAAGAAACCATAGAGAATGGATTTAAATTTCAGGAATATGAATGTTGGTTATTTGATTTCTAGAAAACTAAGAAATAGAAAGGGTAATCATCTGAGCTTGATCGATCTGGTCGAGATCGATGATCGGTGCTCAGATCGGGAAATAGATGATTTCTTGGCTCATGACGACCCAGAAAATCAGTGTTCCAGGAAAGAGGTTGTCACCCATGTCAAACAGTATGACTTTGTGACTAATTTACCCCCGTGTCTTAAGGAAAAATAAGGCTTTTTAGGTATCGGTCATGAACTCAAACAAACCACAGGTAAAAATGAAGCACCCTTTGTCGGCTGTGTTCCACGTCGATCTTCCATTACCCCGGTGCACTGTGATAACTATCTCGATTCGATAGAGCGTTACTATATAGATGTTTCTCTCTTACAGGATCGAGTCAAACGCTTGGATTCTCAGAATGCTCTGTTGAAACAAGAGAACTTTGACTTGAAGACACACACGAAGAGGGGGAATAAACGATTCAAGAAGGCCAGGAATATAATAATTAAGAACACAACCAGTTTCAAAGCAATTATAAATTGTGAACTGTCAGATCCCTCTTTGGTTAATTTCTAATGGTAAAATGATTTCGTTTTTCTTTTATTCAATTCTGTTATGGAAAATTGAAATAGGTAGATTTAATTTTTGATTTCATTTCTAAAAATAAGACTAGCTATAGAATCTATGATTCTGTAGCCAATCTCTTTTGAATAACAATTAGTAATTGTTTTTCTGAATATCAAATCGGTTTTTATTTTTACAGGAAATGGAAGATTATGATGTTGATTGCATGGAGCAAGTACTTTCAATCATACGCTCAAATATTCAGTAGATTTTATCTTTTTATGTTTATAAAAATTTGGTTTATTTTGAAAAACCAACTCATGCATGAGTGGTTGCTATTTTCATTATTTTTGTAATATTATCTAATTTTTGTGGATTCAACTCTATCTTGTATGATATGAGGCGTTGAATCCTGAACTAGTTTAAATATTGTTCACTCTTGGTAGTGAAGACATCTTTGATTTGGACACATTATGGACATATAACTTTCAAGACTGAAATGGGCAAGTTGTCCACTCCTTGGCTTTAGACCAGCGTGGTGCTTACCCATTACGTTTTTCCTTTTATATTATGGAATGTTAATATGTTATACAAATTTAGTCTTATTAGCATATGATATTTCATTTTATTCAACACTTTAATTCTGTCT
>JZKD02S1539161.1:0-10466 GCA_000966675.3 Picea glauca | reverse complement strand
GTAAAACACTGGTGTACTGTGTATGTGTGTGATTGTTTATTTCTTACTGCTCATTATTGGATAATAATTCTACATTGATATAACATTTGAAGAAAAAGGATTATAATTATGTTATTTCTGATTCACCCCCCCTCTCAGTAATCCAACAAATATATGTTAGGTACAATGTGAATACATCGTTGTTGATTTTATTTACCTTGGGACCCTTTTTTCTTCGAAGAGACGTGTAGCGCGTTATGCCACACTTTCATGTTCTCTACAGGAACACATTGTGTGTGGGATTTTTCCATCCCACCAATGCAATGAGGATGAGTAACCACAAGTAGTGGAACTCAGAGCCCAAATCTTGTGTGTCCTTTCCATATTCTAGAAAGCAATTTACTAAATAAGGGGCCCATCTCATCGAGATCCCCTTCATGCACTACGTTGTCGCTGCTACTACTCATGCGGGTACCTCCTCCTTTTGGCATTTACGCATTAGTTTGAGACCTAACAATCTTGTTGCAAATGTGGTCACGGGATAGTTGATGTCACTGATCCTAATTCCCCTCTTACCCATATCTACGCCATACTTCACCTTTATTTCGTCAGAGATTTCTTTTGCCTTTGTTTTTTTTTCTAAATATTGCTCTGTCTTCTCCCCATCTGTGGGCAACCCGGTAATTTCTACAATCAAATCAACATTGATATGAACGGGCCTATCCACCCACAGAATCCCTCCATGTACTCGTGCTAGGAGTTTCTTCACAAATCCATTGATGTGTTTACCACTCCCAAAGTGCGATATGTCCAGTAATTTCATGATTCCCATGTTGTATAACTCTAGGATCCACTGTGAAGGCTCCAACAATGGTGTGGCTGATGGGATTTATCCCCTACTCTCCAATAAATTTTGTGGGGCCAAGTCTTAGAATTTTACTACGTCCACCACATCATGGTAGGAGTATTTAAGAGCATCTACTCCTCCCACCATTCCATCATCATCCTTCACTCCCTTGGGGATTTTTGGCATCACTATGGTCAATTCCGCCTATGTGCGTTGTATGCCTTGTGCACTTCTCTATGCTTGTGCCTTCTTCTTCCCTTGTGGGGATGATACCCCAACTACTGGCACAGCCTCAAGATCTATTTCACAGTATTATTTTGGTTCTCGGCCCTGCTCTAGGCCTTACTGAGTCGAATATGTGGCATCTTCCTCTTGTTGTATCCTTGTTCCCCTGGATGCATCAGATTTTGTCCTTTCTACATCCTCCTTCAGATGTTCAACCTCATGTGCGGGGTTTTGTTCCTCCTCTATGTTCGTGGTAGTAGGCTCGTATTCTGGCATGTGAATCTCGTAAACATCCATGATTGTGGGCATCTCATGCATTCTTGTTTTCATTACTCGAGCACTACTTATTGTATTCCACCTGGTTCTACCCAGTGCCCTGACTCTCGATGGTGACATTCTGCTAAATTCCAATTGTTTGCCTCGAACATCCACTAGTTGTTATCACTTATCACTCTTTTGCGCTTCAAATTCACACTGTTCGCTATTCTCCTTAGTGAAAAATGCAAATGATTATTTTCCCCCCCTTTTCCGACTTTTATAGTGGGATGGCGAAATGACAGTTGTGTCACACTGACAGTTGTCACTTTTTCTCTTTCTAATGTGTTTCCTGCATGGTGTGCTTTTCTACTTGTTGATTTCTCCCTTGCGCGCAATGTTTTCAATCACTCATTTTTCTGCAACAAATTTTTAATTCTAACAGTTCTATGATATCAAAACCTTCCATCTCTGTTGATATGTTTGTATTTTTATCCCATTTCTAATTTTTATGGATTTTATTCTTTTTCTCCTTTTTTGTTTCTTTTTCTCATTTTCATTATCTACTATAATACACTATGTACACACTATGTTGTAGGGTTCAAGTGTTAGGAGGTTGGTTGTCCCTATACAGTTTCAGTCGACTCTCATTGATCATTCCTCTCAGTTTCGTGCCTCCCAAGTCTTTTAACTGTATCGATCCCTCATTGGTGACAATATTCACTTTGTATGGGCCCAGCCAATGCATTCTGAATTTTCCTGGATGCTAAAAAAATTTACTATCATAAAGCAAGACTAGGTCTCCTTCCTTGAAACTCTTTCTTTTGATATGTCTGTCATGCCAAGATTTGTCTCTTTCTTTCTATACTTCCTAGTGAAATCCTGCCAAAATATTATCTTCCTCAATTTCCATGATCTAACTTAGCCTTTCTTATACTGTGCCTCATTCTGTCATGTTGGTAATTGTTGTGAATAATAGGCTAGGTACCAGAACTTCTAATGACACCACTACTTCTTGTCCATACACCAACCTGAATGGTGTCTATCTTGTCAACTTTTTGCATGTAGTCATGTATTCTCATAGTATTTTTGGTATCTTCAAATCCCAATCATCTCTGTTGACATTGAAAATCTTAGTTAAGGCATTCTCTAGGATCTTATTGAAGGCTTCCACTATTCCATTTACTTGAGGATGGTACGGTGTACTCTTCTAATGATAGAATTCAAACTCCTTGGTCATAGCCTTGATAGTATTGTTGATAAAGTGAGTTCCTTGGTCACTCATAAAAATCCTTGGACAACCAAATCTAGTGATCACGTGCTCAAACAAGAAATGTGTTGTTGTCTCTACGCTAAAATCTTTGATTGGTGTTTCTTCTACCCATATTGTTAAGTATTATGTCGTAGTAATGATATACCTTACTCCTGACCTTTTTGTTGGTGGTTTAATTGGTCCCACAAAGTCTATTTCCCATTTTTCAAATACTTGCAACATTACTTGTGGTCTTAGGGGCATCTCATCCCTTCTATTAGGTTTACCAACCCTCTGACAGACATCACATATATGGCAATATTCCTTAGCATCTCTATGAATTGTTGGCCACCATAGGCCTACGCACAATACCTTATGCATGGTATATTTTCTTGCATAATGTCCTCCATCTATTCCCTCGTGGGCTTCTGTGAAAATCCTAGGATTTTCATGTTCTAGTACGCATCTTCTCAAAATGTTGTCAGCGCCCATTTTGTATAAATGTCTTGCAATCAATTGATATTCTCTAGCTTTGACTACCATATTTTTCTTCTGTGCAGTGTTAAACTCTTGTGGTGCAATCTATGTAATCAATTATTCAATGATGTCAGAAAAATATTCATCATTTATTTGTACTGAAAATAGTTGTGCATCATGGAATTTATCCTCTAAATTTGTAGGTTCCTCTCCATTGGTGACCCTCGATAGGTGATCAGGTCCTGCATTCAGCTTCCCTAGTTTAACAATTACTTCAAAATTGAATTCCTGAAATAATAGTATCCATCTATGGATCCTCCCCCCCAACACTAGCTTGTTGATAAGGTATTTGAGGGCGGGATGATTTGTGAACATCTTAAAGTGTTTTCCCAGTGAGTAACGTATGAACATTTGAGGTGCATATACCATAGCTAGGCCTTCTCTTTCTGTAGTATTGTAGTTCTGCTTTTATTTTGATAGTTTTCTGCTAGCAAATGCTATAGGATGATCCAAATCTCTTACTCCTGGCTGTGCCAAAATTGCTCCAAGTTCTATAGTTGATGCATCTACATGCGCATGGAATGTATTTTCCCAATCTAGGAATACTAGTATAGGTGTTGTGACCATCTTTTCTTTTAAGGTGTCAAACCTTGCTGAAATTCCTCATTCCACTAAAATTTAGTATCTTTCTTTAATAGTTTCTCCATTGGCATAGTGATATATGCATGCCCTTTTATGAATTTCCTATAGTAGCATATATGTCCCAATGTTGCTCTCATCTGATGCACTAATTTTGGTGGTGGTAAATTGACAATCACCTCAATCTTGGCAGGATCTACTAGCAAGACTTGTTTGCACACTATATGTCCCAAAAATATTCCAAAAGGTGTCCCAAAGATGCACTTCTTGATATTCAATGATATCTGACACTCCCTACATATTTCCAACATTAGTCTTAACACATCCACATGGTCTTTTAACAAACTATATACGCTCCAATCATCCAGATACACTTCTATAAAATGATGTATGAACTCCTTAAACACAACTATTACTACCCTTGAGAATATGGCTCTTTCATTCTTCAACCCAAAATGCATGAATGTGTACTAGTAGGATCCCCATTATGTGGAAAAAGTGGTTTTCTATGTGTCATTGGGGCTATCTTGATCTGATGGTAACCTAAGAATCCATCTGTAAATGAGTATGCTTTATGGTCTCCTACATTCTCTAAGATATCATATGTAAAAGAGGTAGGAAAAGGATCATGTAATCATGCATCGTTCAGTTTTCTCAAGTATACATAAATCTTTATACCCCCTTGTTTCTTTTCTTTCACTATCGTAGGGCTTATCCATTCAGATTCCTCCATTGTTTCTATGATACCAACTTCCAGCATTCTGTCAATTTATTCTTTCACGTTTTGCTTATATATTGGATTCAGTATATACAGTCTGTGTATGATAGATCTAGCCTCAGTTTTGAGAGGTATCTTCATCTCTCCTATCTCTCCTCCTATTCTTTTCATCTCTGTAAACGTTGTTGGGAATAGATCACTGTACTCGCACAGTAACTCTATGATTTTTTTCACTGTTTGTTCATCCCAATAGTCTCCAATGTTGGCCATTTTGGGATTCTCAGTTGTCCCAATGTTGAATTTATTCACCTTGATTGGTGCAGCAAAAACTTCTAATTCCAGAGATGGACCTTCCACCTCTCTTTCACCTTCAACTTATTTAATTTGAATGTTGTGTGGTTCATCTTCATCTAGAGCTTCTTCTTCCACATGATAGCATGACAATAGTTATTTTATTGTATGTATGTTATGTTGTTGATACTTTGTCATGAGTTCAACCTATGGTTCATCGAAAAATGTTACCCCTCTTATTTGTTTGAGTGCTAAATCCATGTTGGGGTTCTCATGTTCAAATGATAAATTGACTATAAAATTTTGTTGTAATGTTGTCCATTCTGTAGTTCTTCTGTGTAGTTCCTGGTCTACATACTAGTTGGCTAGAATTCCTTCCAATGTGTGGATGAAGTAATGAGGCCATTACTCTGGTGGTATCATTCTCCATAATGTTCTGCACTTCTTGAAGTGTTCTATTTGTGTCCCATGTCCATCATATCTCTACATCTCATTGCTTCATTGCTCTGCAACGAATCTAATGCATAGTAGTCACTTACATTGGTACCAGTCCTTGACTATTTTTTTGTGTGCACCCCACCATATTGCAAGTGTTTCCTTGAGTGCGATGTCTAGATATAAGAGCATATGATTGTCTAACACTTCATCTTCATATCTTGTTATGAATTCTTGTAAGTCATTTACCCCGTGAAAACTCGAAGGTTCTCTTATCTCTGTACCCACCCATCTTACTGTGCGGTCTATTCTTATGCATCCTCTTTTGGAGACTTCATGTAATCTTTGTTTCCAATTCTCCAACTATATCTGAATCAGAAGCACATGATGTGATGCTCCTCCAGCTGAGTACTCCATTTGCAGTCAGGTTGACATAATCTTCTTCGTACTCAGTGGTTGTATATAACTGGTTTATTTCCTCTAGATCTAAGCAAGTGGGTTCTACAAACCTTTCTCCTTTTGATGGATCTAATGGTGCAATGACTCTGTATTCCCATGATTCGAACATCATCTTTCTTATCTTCAAGATTATTATGTCCTGGTTATCAAATGGCCAATTCAATCCAAGAAATATTGGATAAGGTGTTGTAAAATCTATTATCTCTATCACTTCCAAGTCTATCTTAGTGCGCACTCCATCCATATCTACTGTCACACCCTTAAGCCTTCCAATTGGTAGAACTTTATGTTGGTTTGCTAGCTTCAATTGGATAGGTGAGTAGCCTAGTGTGGGCTCTCCCATGCATTGCCATGTCTTCTTGGGTAACACATTTACCTCAAAGCCTAAATCCAGTATGATATCCCCCATATTGAAATATCCAATGTTGGCATTTAATCTAAATTTCTTTCTTGTCCTCCTTCTATGGAGGTGATTGATTGTTTTGTACTCTAACTTCCCCTCTACTTTTGTGTTACATCTTTCTAACATATTTTGAAAAACTATAATAGATGACGGATCATTCAGTAGCTTAACAAAAGATTGCAGAAATGTCTTTATGGTACTTAGTTGGTGTGGTCCATTGATAAGGGAATCTCATACATTGGTACATTATGAGTATGTTGCGCGGTTGATGTAGATGCAACATCTTGCTTGAGGAATTCCTATCTTTCCTCCTTGAATATTTATTTTTCTTTCCCTGCATCAAACTGTCTTGGTGGTTCAGTATTCTTCTTCACCCATTGGTGTTTTATTGGATTATGTTGTACTGTGTCAGCTCCTATATTATCTCCTTCGCGTAAAACTATGTTTATATTTCTTACATCATCCAATGCCTCTGCAAAAATCCACTGAAAATTCTGATTGTTCTGATTCATTTTTTCTTGAACATTCCCCAATAATGTTGGATATCCCTCCATGTCATGATATGTTGCACGACAATACATGCATGTCGCAGGTGGAAGTGGTCATTCCCTTGCATATTGTCCTAGCTGCTGGTAGTTGTGGCACACTACTAGACCTCTGCCTCTTCCAAATCCTCCTCTACCTCATCCTCCACCTCTGTATCAAGTTCAGTCTCCTCGCTATGCATTGTACTAAGGCACCTGATTATAATGCATGGGGTTATACTGTGGTTGCATGTTATTATACTGAGGTTGTGCAGTGTTATATTGTTGTTGCGTAGTGTTGTATGCAGGTGGTACTTGGTTGAACTGAGATGCAACTTTTCCCATTTATGCCTGCACCCTATAGGTATCTAACATTCTCTCCCTCATTAGATCCATTTTTCTACTGTCTTTGTCCTCATGACCCAATGACTTGAAAAAGTTTCAATATGAACTCTTGGGTACTTTATGATACTTCTGCATCATTGGACAATGATATGGATCATGTCCATGTGGTTTATAGATATTTCATCATGGTCCTCCTATTGGAAAATAATTTGGTAGCCTTGTTTCCATCTACTACATGAATGTTGGGCACTCATTCTTGTGGTGTCCTTCTGACCTACATGTGGTACACCAAACAACTTCTCTTTTCTCTTTGCCCCTATTCTGGTTTAGTTGAAATGTGAGGTTCTTTAAATCCTCCTTACTCTCCTCTATTGTTGGATATTTCTTTTGATATTGGTTCTCTTACAGTTGTAGGGATTCCTGTATAGCCTCTACCTAAGTTTGAAACTTATGTTTCCTCAAAGGGTATTTTAGGTGTGGTAGTAGTGAATTCACAAAGAGATGTCTATGTTTCATATCCATCATGACATACTTCATCTTACCTTTAAGAAATTTAAACCTTTGATCGATCCCCCAAACAGACTCTCTCGGTTTCTGTCTGATCTCAATCATCTCATTCATGTACTAATCTTCTCAAATCGGTTTCAAAATTCATTTATTAGTAGCTTCTTGACATCTACAATCATCCTTTTTGTTCATGGTGGACTATTTACATCTAAGCTCATGTACCAATCTAGTGTGCGGTCTCTTAGCATGATAGATAACTGTGCAAGTTTTGTATCCTCATATGTGATCTTCTTTGCTTCCTGAATCTTCTCACAAATAAACAAGTGCTTTTCAAGATCTTATGATGCCTCTCCCCATTAGTAACCTAATGGTGGGGTCATGTCCTTCCATTTTGAAAGGTGATTAACTATGATCTCCATGTAGTGTAGATACTTGACTACTACTTCCCGAACTGGCTCCTCCAGTTGTTGCTCCTTTGTTGGGTGCACTTCCTGATGTATTTCTTCCACTAAAATTTGGTTGTCTGAACAATGGTGTTCTTTCTGGTGTATTAGTCGCACATGGGTTTATGGGTTCCACACTAACACTGACATGGATAGGATTTATGCCTTTTGTTCATTCCCTTGGGCCTCTCGTCTTCCTCTCATACGTTGTGTGTAGGATTTCCTCAAACTTCTTCACAGCCTGAAGATTCTCTACCTCTTCTTCACCACTTGCCAATCCCTCTCTCTCTACTATGACTCTCTTCTTATTATTCATATTATATTGCTAGGGTACTCCACTGTGCATTTTTCCAGTTGCTTCCATGATCTGCTTGATCTGATCTTCCTCCATCATGATTGGGTCCAAGGCCTCCTCCTTCTTTCCTTTATCCATATCTTCCTCTATTTCTTCATCTCTTGTCAGTGCTTCCCCCCTTCCCCCATGCATGCAGGGAAATTTAGTTTTATGACTCCATAGTCATTACACCTTTGTTATAAAGTAAGATATTTATAAGTATACAACGACATAATATACCTTCCTTGTGGTCCTCTTAGAAACTCTTGCTCTGCTGTGTTGTAAGACTTCACAGTATCTACTGCAAATTCTGGGATAAATCCTACAACAATATTGTCTAGCCAAAAATCTACTTCTCATGTGATTTTGTTATCAACTTATTGTAACTGGGAGATATCCACATGGTTCCACTCTAACTGTATGATATGATTTGTTGTGTGGTTGTATTTCAACCTCAATATCCATTCCTACAACACATGTTGAAAATTGCAGAAAAACACCTCATGCAAGTCGCTAAACACGTACTTGTCTAGATATTTTCGTGGTGTTATTTTAGGGTTTTTGTTGTCCTTTTGCGCCAAACTCAAGCTCCTTTTTTTCAACTAGCTTTCAATCTCTACCTTCGTTGGATTCCATGATCTGAACATTCCTTTTTATATCTTCATTCTCTTTGTGATTCCTTCACGGATCCCACTCACTCAATCCCATGCAATTTCAGCCAACAATGGAACCATTTGTTGGTTGTTACTCTCTCTTCTTACCTCTTGGGATGACCTAGGTTCATATATAAACAAGCTTCCAACAAATCCCTATAAAACTATTAGCCCTCCTGGTAAACCATAAGGCAACACAACACACAGAGTGTACTGCTTAGTCTCACCTAAGATAATTCTATGGGTGGTTGCAATACTCAAGTGCTTGCAATCTGAGAATGAGTGGAGATCTGGGATTGTATTTTGTGATCTTCATTTATTTCATCTATTGTCCATCTATATTAAACACTCTATTGTTATTTATTCATGCATGTAATCAAAAGATCTAACTACCTCCTCAATACATTCATCTAATATTTAACCATTAACATAAAGGACATAAACAATAATCATTTCACATAACACACGATCTACCATGGTTCACCCCCTCCTGGGCTATTTCCATAAAGATATGGTTGCTTAGGCTCTTTTATTATGGTTCTGTAACATATAGCGTCGTGCACACTACAACTATGTTTATATGATTACAAAACAGGATCTACAACCTTTGTGAGGTTGACTAGATCGCACCAGGCTCCTCAACCTGCGATCTAACCCTCAAGGTCTAGTTACCTCACTCTCCCACATCTCAACAACTTACAAAAAGGTATCAGATCCTACAATTGCTTTCCTTTCTACACAAACAGTCTTCTCTAACATGTTAGCTCCCCTCCCTAGACCTCTAGGTACTTATTTATACTTATTCTTGGCTTCTCAGCCATTACAATGTCTTACAAAAACCCTAACCCTAATTTGGTTAGGTTTTCATGCACACACGCCTCACATGATGCTTTTCCTATTTTCTCGGTGTCGTTTTTCCTTTATTCCCGGCGCGCTCCCCTGTTTTCTGGAGATGCTATGATTCCTTCAACGCTTTTTCAGTTTCTCTCAACATTGACCTGCACCAACATATATGATGGATAAACCATAAAAATGGAACAATTTCCTTCACTTGGTAGAGTTTTCTTACAACAATGGGTATCAAGCATATTTGAGGCACTTTATGGTAGAAAGTGAAACACACCAATGAATTGGGACAACCCAAAAAACTACGCGGTGGTTGTGCCAAATCTACTTCGAGAAATGGAGGAGCAGATGGTAATGATAAGACATAATTTAAAGGCTACCCAAGACCGGAAGAAAAGTTGTGCAAATAAAGGAAGAATCCACAAAGAGTTTAAACTGGGTGACCATGTGTTCTTGAAAGTAAAGTTCAGACACAGCTCACCAAAGTTGGGAAATTGTTCTAAGTTGGTATCATGCTATTGTGGGCCATTTGAAATCCTATAGAGGATTGGTCATGTCACATATATGCTTGCATTTCCTGCATCCTTGTGTATTCATAATGTTTTCTATGTATCATTGCTTACAAAGTACCTACCTAATGCTAATCATATTATTGATTGGTATGTTATTTAGGTGGATTCATAAGGAGATTTTTCAATGCAACCAATTTGCATATTGGATCAGAAAATCAAACAGCTCCAGAATCGATCCATGGATATAGTAAAGGTTGAATGGACTTGGTATGGTCCTAAGGATGCAACTGTTGGGGCTCAGAAATGTCCTATTCTCATCCAC
>JZKD02S1539150.1:0-10466 GCA_000966675.3 Picea glauca | reverse complement strand
ATGGATTTTTTGAGGATTTTAGGCCATTTGAAGGGGGATTTGATCCCAGAAAGAGGCCAGATCTTGAGGGAAGTTGGGATTCCTCATCTGAGCCTTGAAAACTATAAGAACCAGGATTTTTGAAGCTTGTAGGAGACTTTTTGATGCAGGGTTTTGAAGGGGCTGTTTGTAAATTTTGGCATTTTCTCATGTTTTGAGAGGCGTTTTTCTCATGTTGTTGAGAGGATTTTGATGGTGCATGCATGAATTTGAGCAAGGAGGTCTTACACAGAAGACATGAAGCATGTAATGCAACAACAAAGAGCATTGTAAGAGAACTTTGAGCATTTTAAAGAGCAATAAAGAGGTCCTTCACTTGGAAGCGGGCTCGGAGACGTAGCCAACATTTGGTGAACTTCGTTATCAACCTCTTGTCTCTGTTTCTCTTTCTGTTTTGCTGTTCTATTCTCTTCATTTTCAGCATAAATATTAATGGATGATCTCTTTATACATTAATAAGCATCAAGTAAAAGTCACATTTGATATTCCGCAAAACAAGATAACAAGTTTATGTATTTCGCATTCTTAACGATCTGATGCAAAAAGTACATTAAACTAACTTGCAATTTATCAGTAATACCTTCGTTTTTGGATCATTTTCTCCCATATATGTGTACAGTACATGGGATCATTTTTTCAAAGAACATATTACATACCCAACAATCATGTGGTTAGGATCATGCACATACTTCTTTAATAAGGACACATGGAACACTTTATGAACTCTCATCGATGCAAGGAATGCAATCATGTATGAAAATGGGCCTATCCTCTCTAGAACTTCAAATGGCCAACAATATCTCACTGCCAACTTTGGAGAACTTCTCAATTTCAACAAGCTCATTTTTTCCTTTACTTTCAAAAGAACATGCTTTCCCACTCTGAATTCCATGTGCACTATGGCCTTGTATGCATAGATTTTATGCCTATCCTACGCAATATTTAAATTATACTTTATTTTTACCATCTACTCTTCCATTTTCTTTATCAATTCTGACCTAATAATGGCTCTATATACTAGTTTATCCCAACTCACTCGCATGTTGCATTTTATTCCATCGAAGGCTTCAAATGGGCTCATCTTCAATGATTATTGATACCCATTGTTATAAGAAAACTCAACCAAATGAAGATAGTCTTCCCACTTGGAAGGTTGATCCATTACATACATTATTATCATATCTTCAATTATTTAGTTGATCCTCTTTGTTTACCCATCTAATTCTAGATGATATGTTATGCTAAAATTCAATTTTGTCTCAAATCCTTTGAGCAACCCTTTCTAAAAGTTGGAAGTGAACTTGGAATCTCTATCAAACATTATTGCCTTAGGCACACCATGTATCCTAACAATTTTTTTCATGTAAATATTTACAATGTTGGCTACCTTATGAGTCATTTTTACTGATACAAAATGTGCAACCTTTGTAATCTATTCCACTAATACCATGATGGAATCATGTTGCCTTGTTGTTTTGGGAAACTTCGTAATGAAATATATGGTAACAATCTCTCATTTCCATTCACGAATGGGAAATTATTGTAGCAATCATATTGGATGTCTGTGCTCATCCTTTACCTTTTGACATTCCATGCATCTCGTAATAAAATCAACTACATCTTTCTTCATACCGAGCCAAAAGTATTGGCCTCTTACAATTGCAATTTTTTTTTGATACCCTGGATGTTTAGCATATGGCACATTGTACATCTCTTTTAAAACTAAATTTCTCAACTACTAATCATTAGGAACATAAAATTTGTTTCTATACAAGAGGATTCCATTCGTTTCCGTCCTGTAATCTTTAAATTTCTGGTATACATTGTCCTGTTGTAAGCCTTCTTTAACTTGCACAAAGTGTTGGTCTGCTATTACAACTTCTGAAATTTTGTCTTTCCAATCTCTTGTATACATGCTTATGATTGTAGCATTCATTTCATGCACCCTCCTGCTGAGTGCATCGACCTCTTTAGTCTCTTTTCCCTTAATGTGCTTTATATCAAAATCATACTCACTGAGGAATTCCAACCATCTAACTTGTCTATCATAAAATGTTGGTTTTCCAAACAAATACTTCAAACCACTATGGTCTATTCTCATCTCAATTTTTCTAGTCATGAGATATTGCCTTCACATTTTCAAGACAAGAACAATTGTTTTCAATTCCAAGTCATGTGTGGCATAGTTCCTCTCATGCTCCTTCAACTTTCTTGACTCATAGAAAATTACATGCCCATTTTGGGTAAGGACTGCACCAAGCCCTTATTTACATGCATCTATGCACAAACAAAATCCTCATTTGGATCTACAATATTTAAGATAAGTGCATTGGTTATTAAATCCTTCAAGTGCTAGAAACTCTCCCCACACTTGGTAGTCCATTCAAATTTTATTCCTTCCTTTTCAAGGAAGTGATTGGGTATGCAATATTAGATAAACATGCAATGAATCTCCTATAGTAACTAGCTAAACCGATATGTGATCTAAAATATTATTTGGTGCTAGAAAACCTATGATTCCTTCAATATATTTTGGATCCACTCATATGCCATCCTATGAGACAATGTGGCCCAAATAATGGATCCACTTTTGATAATAAAAAAAGTCCAGTTTCTCAACTTGGCATACAATTGATGCTCTCTCAACACCTGTAGCACCATTCTCAAATGATTCCCATGCTTCTCCTCAATATTAGAGTAGATAATAATATCATCCAAGAAGACAATAATAAATTTCTCTAGTTAATCTATGAGCACTCCATTCATTAGACACATAAAATTAGTTGGTGCATTGCTCAACCCAAATGACACCACCACAAACTCATAATGACCATACCCTGTCCAAAAGGTTGTCTTGCTAGTATCTTTTTCTTTGTTCTCACTTGATGATAACATGATCTCAAGTCAATGTTGGGAAATATTTTTGCTCCCTTCAAATGATAAAAAATATCATCAATCTTTGGCAAAGGATACTTGTTCTTTACTGTAACCTTATTCAGTTGTCTAAAGTCAATACATTACCTTAGATTTCCATCCTTTTTCATCGCAAAAAGCACTAGGTCACCCCAATGTGAAACACTTGGGTGTATTTACCCTTTCTTCAACAACTCTTCTAGCTGCATTTGCAACTCCTTTAGTTCTAGTGTGCTCATTCTGTAGGGATTTTTGGACACTAGGAAAGTTCCAAGAATCAAGTCAATAGAGAATTCAATGTTTATCTTGGGTGGAAATCCTGAAAATTCCTCAAACACGTCTTCATATTATTTTATAATTGAATAGTCTTCAATATTTGGCACTTCGTCCTTGTTTAGCTATTCCATATGTGCTACATATATCTAGCATCATTTTCTAAAAATTATTTTAAGCTACAATGTTGAAATCTATCTGATAGATATAGGCCTTGGAATACCTTGAACTATTCTTGAATTCCCTTCCTCATCAAGAAGACATGTGAAATTCTTGTTGTACAAGTCTAGGATAGCACGATGTTTGTCCATTCAATCCATACCAATGAAGCAGTCATATGACCCAAGTGGTATGATGTTCAAATCTTCCTAAATGCTAACTCCACTCATACTCACTCGGAAATCCATAACCAAATCATTGATTCTTCTCTTGCAATGGTTAGTTGTACCAACCAAGACTTCGCATGCTTACATCTCAACTTCAATTTAAATCTATCAACTAGATTAGGATCTATATAGCTATGAATATCTCCAAAATCAATCAAAATAACTATGAGATAATTATAAATCTTACATTCCACCTCAATCATGTGGGAATGACAGCCTGCTTTTTTATTGTCCAAGGATAAATAAATGTTTGGCATGCTCCTATCCATATCTTCCATTTTCTCAACTTCTTGAATTTTATGCACAGTCCTTGTCCTATCTCCCTTATCAGGACAATATTTATACATGTGGTCTCCCTCACATCCGCAACACTTTATCAACTATTTTCTCAGCCTTTTCCCCAAGGAATATTTGATATTGGGATTATTTTGTGCTTTCTTCCCTTTCCTATATCATTGTGAACTATTCCTCAAGAAATGTAGTTTCAACACTATCCTCCTCTGATCCATCTTGCCTTTATTTTTTTCATCCTATTATTTTTTTAAATATGGCCTTTCCTTACTCTGCGCATACAAATACTTAGTTTTTCTCATGGATTTATCCAAGGTCTTGGGCTCATCAAACTAAATGTTTTCCTTGTAGAATGATGGAAACCCACTCAAGAACCTCTAAATTTTAACCTTCTCATCCATGATGAAATCCACATACCTCAAAAGCTCCAAGAATTTCTTCTCATACTCTTCCATGGTCATGTTTTCTAATTTAGGCTCAAATAATTCTTGCATTTTCTTTTCATAATAGTGCTCTAACAAGTATTGCTATTAGAAGTATTACTTAAAATTCTTCCAATAAATTTTCTTCTCCTCAATATGCTTAACTTGCTTCAATTAGTTCCACCACATGGAAGCTTTCCCCTAAAGATGATATATGGAAATATTGTCTTCCATATTTGATGAATAATTGTGCAGCTGAAATTTTTTTCTCATTCCCAACAACCAAGCTCCAGATTCTTCGCCCTTCCTATGATTTCCATCAAATGTGGGTGTATTGAGCCTCCTAATATCTTCTTTAAAACTATCTAACTCTAGCCTTCACCTCTTATTTATGATAGGAGACCTACTTGGGATGCTCTCTAATTATGAAAATGGAAGTGATATTTTGGATGAATTTCTAGGTAAATGGTGATGCCTACTAACACTTCCTGAGTGCCTTGACTCTCTATAGTCATCCCTCCTATCATGAGATGTGTGTTATGCTACATTCCCTACATTTATCGTGTGTCTTATGATGGACTCCTTGTTGATTTGTCTATTCAAACTATGTAGTAGCTTAAAATTAATTTGTTTCTTCTCCTCCATAGCTCTTATCAACATTTCATTATCTTATCTATAGCTCTACACTTCCCTATGCAAGTTCTTCATCAACTCTATAGGCTCCACTCTACTTCTATGTCCATTTGACTATGTTTCTACGTTTCCCAAACTAATATTTAATTTTCTGATTTCATCTCCATCGTTGTAAGAACCTTGTGCATCATCCATATCTGTACTCCTCATTTCTAAACCTGATTTATGTCCTTCATGTACCTCTAATTCTACAAAAAAGTGCATACAACAATTGTTTTTAGAATTATGCTTATTGTAAAGTATTTCATTAAATAGGCTATAATTCATTATTCATATCAATTTATGAAGAGTAAGGATGCAATAAACCATATTCTAATTGTTTAAACACATTGTCCTCTAAATCATCTTTCCAATAATTGTACTCATGCCTCATTTTGAATCCTGAGCTAAAAGTTGTAGCTTTCTAAATTTTGTCATTTATAATCAATTGTGTCTATTCTAATTGGTGCAATCTAGTTGAGAGACCATTTTTTGCCACATGTAGAAGAAAAATTGTCAGAAACTGGGAAAACTTTATATTAGGTATAGATAGTATTCCTAACTATGAGTACACAACAACTTTCATCTTTTTTATCAGATGATCTATTCAAATTCTGTATAAATATGGAATTGTCAACTTTGTCTTTTTTTACATTTTCTCCATATTTAGAACTTTTAGCAAAACTGGTTTTCTCTCAAATGGAGAAAAATTGGGAAAATCATCCTTGAGACAAACTTGTCCATCTTGCTGAGGAGGTAAAATGTTTAGTAAATAAAATTTTCCATATTTATGATTTAGAGTCTCTTTTTCTCCTCTGAAAATTTCAAAAAATCTTCAAAAAGTGTCCAGGAATAATGTATTTTTCCACGTTTTGGAACCTCCACTCCAAACCCTTTGGAATTATGTCAAAATATCCATTGAGTATCTTCATGTCTTCTTTTCAGGCTCACTGTAAAAACATCATATTTATCTAGGTCCCTGTCATTGAGCACCACCTTGTTCTTCAAAAACCACTAATTTGCACTTTCTGGAAATTTGAAGTAGAACTAGTGATCTGCAATTGTCATGGATATTCCACTGGAATAGTTCATCACAACAGATCTTATAATATTTTGAAATCTTAGATTACGCAATTATTTCCTTAGATCCCATATTAATTAGTACTAACTTATTACTCAGATTTATTTGATTTATGGAAATAATTAAATAGGAAAACAAAAGAATAGGAAAATATACACACCATCCATATAATTGAACATAAGATGTATCCTAGGAAGCTTGATATGGGAAAAAACCTATCTATAAGGTGATGCTTATGCTCTTCTCTCTTTTCTTAGGTTATGAAATGCAAACTCAAAGAAAGGGAGCACTCACTATGGCGTTGCCTATTACTCTGTGGCTTGAATGGATACTATAGACTCTTCTTCCTACCTATGTAATTCTCTCAAGCCACATTCCTAGAAAGTACAATACAAAATAAATGGAACCCCTTCTCTTCCCGGTGGCTCGATATTTAACATAGCCTAATAGCCATATGTGGTTAGGGATTTTGCATCCTCAACCCTTAATTAGTGATAAGGTTTTGGACCTTCTAGAATATTGTTTAAAGTGCAGACATGGCTTATCCCACATGTGTGATTAATGTGAGTTGATGTGGCATCCACTCATACAATGGTGGTCAACAAGGTAGGTCAACTTGCAAGTGGAATAACTTATATATACAAGATTTGATTGAGTCGATTTTTGCATCGTTGGAAAGGTATCGATGTCTAGGATAGCATCAATGGGATGTGAGATATGCTCACTAATTTTTGACTCAAAAAAATGTCATTTGATGCCTCAAAATGGCTCTGGAAGGTTCCAAACCCCAAATCTCCAAACTGGGACCTGCCACTAAATTGGGCCCTGCAAGCCAATTCCTCCAATTTTTCCACCCATAAAACACTAAGATAAATGAAAATTATATAATGATTCATTCTGGATGAACTAGCTAATGAACCTCATTGATGCCTTTGTAGGATTTCTTTCTATGGACATACCCTAAATTTCATCTAATTCCGAGTTAATATGCTCATGTTATGTCCAAAACAGGTTTTTGGCTCCAAACCATTTTTTTATAAAAAACATTATCTTACTAACGCAACATGGTACATGGCTACTGATGTCCAGTTGACATCCCCTAATACAACCATGTCACCATCCTCATCGACAAGTTGAAGAATTATTATATTGTCAAGCTAAAGAATTTTTCCATCAACGATTGTAATTTTTCTTCCTTCATCGACGAACTCCAAAATTCTCCCATCAGTGAACTGAAATTTTCTTCCATCAGTGAACTGAAAATTTCTTCCATTAGAAAAATTAAAATTTCGCTTTTCGATGAACTCTGAAATTCGTCTCTCAACGAACTTCAAAAAACATTCTTCAGCAAACTCAAAAATGTCCTCCATCGGTGAGCTACAAAATGCACTTCAACAACCTATAAATGGTTCCTTTGGCAGACTCAACTTTTTTTTCTTTTTGGCGAACTCTTAAATTATTCTCCATCGAAAACCTACATAATACACTTTGAAACTCCAAAATTTGTCTTCGGCGAACTACAATTTTATTTTTCATTGTCAAACTACAAAATGAACTTCATTGGACTACAAAATGCATTTCATCGGCAAACTCCAAAAAATTTATTCGACGAACTACAAATTCTCTTTTTCATCGCCAAAGTACAAAATGCACTTCATTGACGAACTACAAATTTTATTTTTACTTCGCCAAACTACAAAATGCACTTCAACAAACTCCATAATGACTTCTTTGGTGGATTGAATTTTTTTATCATCGGCGAACTTGGATTGTCTTCATCAGAGGACCAAAAATTTCTCCAACTTCGCCGAACTCTAAAAATTTTCGACGACTTCAAATTTTCTTCATCGGTGAACTTAAGAAATTTTACATCATCAATCCAAGGAATTTGTGACTTCAACAAGTTGAAAGATTTGTCATATTGGAGAACTCATTTAAGATAGAAATTTTTGTCCAAATCTTGGGCATTGATTTTGTTAAACTTCATAGCCCCTTGAAAACATAAAATTCGACCTTTTGGGACAAATTTAACTTCGCAAGTTGCAGATCAACGCAATTAACCATCCCCTTGATGATTTTGAGAGTAAATTCGATCTGAATTTTCTCAAAAATTAGGGATTTGAATTTGATTTTATCGTTTTCCCCAAATTTAATGTAGATTGGAAACTCTTCAACAAGAAATTTACCAAATTCATTATCATCTTTGGTCCATACATGTCTCATGTTGAAACCTTCACTCTTATACCAATATATGACATACCCAACTCCCTTGTTGGGTTGCATTACTAATCAAATTGACATAATATATAAATATGATACAAATTTAATATGGATGCATTCACATGGTATAACCAAAATGATTCATGTGATTATCAATGATTTTAAATTCATGAGTGCATATTATTTAAGCATGCACAACAACATTCAATCACATAAAGCATAGATTGAAATACATCATTTACACACAACACTTAACAATAAATAATACGTTGATCAAAACATTTATATTTTAAATATATTTCACACATCCGACTGCAGATGATAGACATTCCACCCAACAATAGGCTATGTTGCACCGATTCCCTCTACAACAAGCCACCCCCAAATTGGGGCTATGATTCCACAAGGACAAACATGATCCTATGAGTGTCTACAATCCACTCAAGCAACCCAAAAATCACTAAAACACGGTGACATTACTCCTATATCCATTCCAATCGTGTCCAAACTGGATCATCATATAATTTGTCATCTATATTAGTACATTTTGGGTGGAAAAAATTGGAAGAATCGACTTGCAGGGTCATTTTAGCAGTAGGTCTCAGTGTGGAAAATTAGGTCTGAAACCTTCTGGAGTCATTTTGAGGCATTAAATGACATTTTTTTATCAAAAAACTCCCTCAACCTCCTTGACAATGTTCTACACACCGATACATTTTAAATGGTGCAAGAATCACCTCAATCGAAGCTTGTATGTGAAAGTTATGCCTCCCAAAAGTTTACCTACCTTGCTGAACACCATGGTACGAATGGATGCCACATCAACCCCCATTACTCAAATGTGTGGGGATAGCCACATGTGTATTTTCAAGAATATTCTATAAGGTCCAGACCTTATCACTAATTGAGGGTTAAGGAAGTCAAAACCCTAACCCTAGATGACTATCAGGATATGTCAAATACCATGCTACCAGGAGGAGAAGGGGTTCCATTCTTTAGCATTGTACTTTTTCCATAGCTAAGAAAAAACTTCTAGGAGTGGTATTTTGAGAGCATAACATATGAGAAAGATTGTGTAGTAGCTTATCAGGCCACCGTGTCATAAGCAACTCCACACTAAGTACCCATTCCTTTGTATTTTTATTTTGATAACTGGAGGAAAGACAATAGAGCATAGGCCTCACCTTCGAGCTAGGTTTTCTCCCATATTGGGTTTCCCAAGGTAAATATTGTATCTATTTTTGTGTATTTTGTTATTTCATTTGCTTATTATTTTATTTTTCGTATTTCAATGATTTTCTATAAAAATAGAGAAATAAGCTAGATATAACAAATATGAGATCTAAAGAAATAAATTTGCATAATAAATATTTAATCATATTATAATATATGTTGTGACAAATTATTCCATTGGAATATCCATGGCAATTTACAACACCTATTGTTATCAGAGCAAGTTTCTTTGGAGTATTTGTGGGAAGTTGCAAGATTCGAGAATTGGCTTATGAACAAAGTCATAGAACCCTAGCCATGGAAGATGATTGTCTTCACAACAACCCTCATGATCCAACAAAAGAGAGATTTGCAAGGCTAAAAAAGAAAGTCATTAATATCTCTCACAATATGACCCTCCACATGGAGGCTCTAGCAAACAATCTCATACCATTTGGGGAGGTTGGAGGATATAACTCGTGCTAGATTACTGAGAGGGGGGCTGAATCAGTAATAGCACAATAATAAACATTTTTAACCAAATAATCCAAGTGTTATATCAATGTAGAATTATTGTCCAATAATGAGCAATAAGAAATGAACAATCACACACATACATAGTACACCAGTGTTTTACGTGGAAACCCAAAGTGGGAGAAAACGACGAAATGATTTTTCTTATATATCTTGAAAAATTACATTCATTGGAAGCACCAACTTCCTTTTTTTTCCACCTACAACTGGAAGGAGGCTCCAACCCCCTAGTTTCTCAGGCTACAACTTGAGGGAAGCTCCAACTCCCCAGTTCTCTGGCTACAACCAGAAGGAGGCTACAACCCCCTAATCCCTTATCTAGTCTAGCAACTCCTCAACATCCAAATTTCCTTCATACATCAGGAATTCTATTTTTTCTCTGGCCAACATTTTTACAACCAATCACAACAAACGTTTCTTTGC
>JZKD02S1539139.1:0-10467 GCA_000966675.3 Picea glauca | reverse complement strand
TCTTCTGACCTCACACATTAGGGGGCATATGTTATAACCTTAAATTGCACCACACATGCTTACCTGGCATCAGGCCAACTCATATCCCTTCCTTGCCAAAGCCATGTTGAATAAACTCTTAAAAATCCTCTTAAAACAAGTGACATGCGCCCTAAACCACTACTGCATGCGTTGGAACGCTGGCTGGCCTACTACAGCCCGTGTTTACCTAACAAAGCACAAAAATAGGAAAGTTTCTGACAGGACAAAAAGATATGGGTCAGTTAACTGAAACTCCCAGCCATGCATGGCCGAGAGTTCGTCCAAAACCCTAGCTCCTTCTAGC
Organism: Picea glauca; assembly: GCA_000966675.3. Taxonomy (NCBI): domain Eukaryota; kingdom Viridiplantae; phylum Streptophyta; class Pinopsida; order Pinales; family Pinaceae; genus Picea; species Picea glauca. The sequence continues at coordinate 10,142 of JZKD02S1539139.1, read as the reverse complement.
CTATAAAAGAAGGTGTAGAGGTACTATTTGGAGGAAAATTATAGCAAAGAAACTCTGCCCAATTACCGAATCCGTTTGTCCCAACCCTTTAGCCTTTCCTCAAGCCTAAGGAGAATTCAAGAAAATCATTTCAAGGACAAAGAAGAGGAGGAGCCCAAGATCAGGATCGAGGAACGGTGGCCGGTATAACCCTAAATTTCACCACACATGCTTACCTGGCATCAGGCAAATCATATCCCTTCCTTGCCAAAGCCATGCTGAATAAACTCTTAAAAATCCTCTTAAAACAAGTGACACGTGCCCTAAACCACTATTGTATGCATTGGAACACTGGCAGGCCTACTACTGCACTCGTTGGAACACTGGCTGGCCTACTACAGCGCGTGTTTACCTAAAAAAGCACAAAAACAGGAAAGTTTCTGACGGGACAAAAAGCTTGGGTCAGTTAACTGAAACTCCCAGCCATGCATGGCCAAGAGTTCGTCCAAAACCCTAGCTCCTTCTAGCCTATAAAATAAGGGGTAGGGGTACTATTTGGAGGAGGAACATTATAGCAAAGAAACTCTGCCCAATTTTCGAATCCGTTTGTCCCAACCCTTTAGCCTTTCCTCAAGCCTAAGGAGAATTCAAGAAAAGCAGTTGGAGGACAAAGAAGAGGAGGAGCCCAAGATCAAGATCGAGGAACGATGGACGATCTCTATCATTATTGTAAGTTGATTCATCTTGAGATTAATAAAAGAATACTTTTCCCGTCCCAATGCATGATTTTTATAAGTTTTATTCGATTTATGCTTAATCTCTAACCCTCTAATAGAAAAACAGCATGCATGTGTAGTGTATTGTCTTGATTGCATATTTGTCTTTGGAAGGAGCAACGCAAGCAAGTGGACAAAGCGCAACGGAGGATCTACACCAAACATCAATAAAAAGGTTAGTAGATCTTTTCCATGCTTGTGTGTGAAAAAGGGGTTTGAGTTTTGGGGTGATAGGTTAAAAGTGATTTCTTTAAGGTCATGATCTGCATACAAGTTCAGCCCTAGCTTGTTAGTCCGTAGGGTATTATTTCCCAACAACAAAATTGGCAACTCAACTGGGGATAGATACTCTTAGGGTTTCCGGATTTGGTAGAGGTTTTTGGGTAGTTTAAAGGATCATATTCTTTGTTTCTCTGTTTTACTGTTTTCTGTTAGGTCAGAGCTAGTAGGGAACCTGGTTCTTTATACCAGTTTTTCCGTGACTATTCTTGACATTTATTATCGGGACACACAGAGGTACACACGGCCTGCAGAAGGCCTGCACGCATGTAACCCGCACCCTAACCTTCTACAGCCTGTGTTTGAATGCCTGCTGTAGTGGTTTCAGTAGCGTGTAGGGCTCAGAGAGCTTAAGAGGCAGTCTCCTCTTCCCTGTCAGAATTTTTCATTCTCAGGGGGCTTTCTGGATCTTGTCTGGGTCTTGTTGGTTTACAGTCTTGTCTCAGTCTGTTTAGTTGTGTTTGTTATTTTTGCAATTATTTTTCTTTTCTGTTAAGAAAAAGCATCCAAGAATTTAAGAGACCCTGATTGTCAATACCAGAGGCCTTTTCAGGTCTAGTCTGCCTGTGTTTTGTTTTGTCTTAGCATTTATACAAACCCATGGCCTGTGCAAGTTCTGCCCGCGGGTACCCGTGCGCTGTTATAGCTTAGAAAGAGTTTGCACGCGTGTTGTTTCATTGATAGTCGCGGGAAGGACTGGTTTCTTTTTAGCCTGGGTGGGGCAGTCATCCCCTCCTGTGGTGAGAAGTGTGCCTCTCAGGGATTTGAGTCTAGGACTTCACAGTCAGTAGGTTACGGCCTCTCATACTTAGCCTGGTTTTTTCTTAATTGATTGTTGATTAAAAAGAAAAAGTAAAAAGAAAGATTTTGTTTTATGGTTTTTAGACAAGCGTAAGAGTCAGTGCTTTCTTGATCATCACTGTGCGTCTTTGCTCTGGTTCTTTGCGATCTGTGCTTTAAGCCAGAATTTTAGTTTGTTTTCTTGGTTTTGTGCTTGTCGACATTTTCCCTTTGTTGCTTCATTTAGCACTTAAATAAAATAAAATAAAATCTCTTGTTCATTTGCTTCTTTACTTGAAGATTGTGTCCAATCATTTCTTATTCATTTCTTTTTAATTTCTTACCTTGTGACGTAAAAAAGCCCATTAAAAGCAACGCTAATTAAAATCTATTAGACTTTTTGTTTGTAAGGTTCATATACTAGCTCAGGACTAGGGCCTTGGAATAGGTTGGAGAGTAAACTCTCCGGGGCCACTCAAACCAAACATTGGAGTCTGTGATAGGGAGTGTCGAAGTCCAGTTATGTGGAAGTTATATGGGACCCCCCTCTAACACAGGGGATAAACATGAGGTCGCGTAAGGAAAGGTAGCAGAGATAACCCCTCCAAAGCCGGACCAAACGTAGTGGAGAACACATATCGAGGATTTGTTGAGGGATTCCATCGTTTGCATTTGCCATGGGGCTTCGTGGGTCTCGAATCCATTCGAGGTCCTCAGTTGTCGTCCAGACCATTTTCTCTCGATACCCTTGATAGGTTTCAGGCTTGATACCCTGCTCATTGTGGTCTACCCGACTATCGACTGTACCCGCCTGGTGACTGTTCACATGCTAGCAAACTAGTTTCCAATCTTTTCTAGAGACATACACAGGTGACTGTGGGGGCATACCGCGGTACCTAGGATAGACATCGGGCCACGCTCTGTAGAGTATACCCGAAGGGTGCTTCCATTTTTGAGTTGCACTTGCATTGGTAAGTTGCTCTAGTGTTGGTTGTTGTAACTGTTCTTCAAAATAGTTAGTGTTTGCTTGTCTTATCTCATAGGGGCTTTCTTTTAGTGAGTGTTATTGTTTGCATGTGCAGAATACCTTAGCGTGTGGTGGATCTTCTCACGCAGTGGAGGATTCAGAGCTCCACCGGTCACGAAGGCTTCTAGGCCTGCCACCGGTTATACTGGAGCCACCCCCGCCACCATTGAGGCGGAAGCTAGACCAACAAGGGTCTTTCGAAGCAACTGGGTTACCAACCATTGAGCCCAACCAACTCCTAGAGGAATCAACCACCAATCTTGGTTTGGTCGAAACCTCAACCACTGATACTTGGCTGCAAGTTATTGTGCCAATTCAATTTTACGAACACCTGTCAGTGCCTCACACAGCTATGGCAACAAATGTTGTTATTTCCTCTGGGAATTCTTCCATTCCCATCAGAGTTGTCACCACAAGAGAAGCATCTCCTAACTTGCCATCAATGGTATGAGCCACTATTGTCTCGGCCATAACTACGTCGTACAGTGGACCGTCCCCATCTATTGCGGCGGCCACACCTCTCTTCACACCTAGTGCGACAGGCCCTCCATTTTCATACGATATGCCTAGTTCGGGTACAAGTCCTGCACTCACTTACTCCACTTTACAGACTTTAGGTCTGGAGGTAGGGAGCTCTAACGCTCCTCTGCAAGGTCAACTTAGGGGCATTCCTTTCCCTTTTAATGCTTTTTCTTACGCTGGAGGTCATATCTCTCCTTCGTCCCCTTCTCTTGGTGGTCTGCATCAGCAGTCCGCCGGGCAGCCTGCACACACGACTTCATTTGGAGCCGAGAGTAAAGGAACACCTGTGCAAACTCTGTCGGTAGGTTCGTCACCGTTTGTTTGGAACAGGATGTTTGGTAATAACACTTTCGCATCCACTGCTTTCCCATCTGGGGGCACACCCATTTTTGGACAGTCTACTACGGCGCAGGGTACTATTCCTGTGTCGGGGGCACATATACCAGGACCTTGGAACTCAGGACAAGGATCCGTTCCCTCATCTAGAATGTCATTCTAGGGTAATTCTTTCCACAGTCAATGGAACCCCGGACAGACCTCTATGCCTCTCCCAGCAGGACCGGCATGGGGTAATCCTTCCCAAAGTCCGTCAGACACGATGAATGCCCAACATCCTATGTCCTTCATGGGGAATCAGCCAATGATGTCTCCACATATGCAAAATCCTTACGTTGGGGCCATGGTTTCTACCAGAATCTGGGCCAGCAGCCAAACTTTTCTTGGCAACCTGGTGCCAGTCAAACTCCAGGACCCTTTTTTCCAGGCTATCAGCAGCAACCCAAACTACCATTCCTAGCGACGTTACACTTGCCAGATTTGACACGGTTGTTAAATGACCCTATTTGTCACGATCCACATTGGCCTTCTATGCCAAAAAAGTTGCCTTCGTACATACCAAAGTTCGAGGCCAAGCCTAACGAAGATCCAGGTGATCACGTGACTACTTTCCATCTTTGGTGTTCATCTAACTCACTGAAAGATGACTCCGTCCAGTTGTTATTGTTTCAATGCACTCTTATTGGGAGTGTCGCGAAATGGTACATCGAGCTTGATCGCTCATGATATTCTTATTTTGGTGAACTGGCTATGGCCTTCCTTAACCATTTCCAGTTACCTGTGAGATACAACGCGGGCACAGAACTGCTTGCCAATTTCAAACAAATGACAGTGGACCATATCTCTAATCATATCCGAGAGTGGCGACGTTGAAAGAGTCTAATCAAAGTACCGGTTCCACCAGCATTCCTACTTGAGTGTTTCCTTAAGTCTTTAGTACTGCAATTATCCAAAGATGTCGCAACTTCTGGGGTTTTCTCCGAAGAAGATGCCATCATGAGGGCTCAACAGTTTGAGCTTATCTATTCTCAGTCTGGTTTATTATACAACATCCTTCTGAATGCTCCACGATCAATCCTGGATAAAACTAGATAGAGAGTTGGACCACATGTCGATGGTATTGTTGGTTCGGCACAAACCAAGCCCACTGAGCAATTGACAAAGCAATTGAAAAAGTTATCTAAATAGCACTCAGCGGCCAGCCAGACTACTGCTTTGGCTACTCCTCCTACCCAAACGTCGGAAGTACACTCTATGCAGACGACTAGCCCAAAGGCCACCCAGTAGCTCGAAGGGAAGAAAAAAAAATGCAAGAAGGGTAAGGGGATAAAAAACCCACTAATAATGCTGGCGAGGGCACTACGAAAACACGAAAGGTGAGGTATCCATTCAATTTGTGTGCAGAAGACCACCCGACCCATCTCTGTCCTCGACTTGCGAAGACCCAAAAGTTTGTTACCCAACAACAACAAGCCGTATTGACTAATCCCTTTCAGCATGGACAAAATCTAACTCAAGCCTCTACAAGTGTCGAAGGGGGCAGCCAGGAAACCTGCCCTCCCCCAAATAATTCCTCTTCTACGAACGTATATATAGTTAGGGGTGATGCTTTAATAACGACTAGAGTGCATGACTATAGTAAACAAAGCGCCTTTGAGAAGGGCAAACAAGTCGAACTCCCATCTCTTCCTCTATAGATCGATAAGACGTTGGGTGAAACAATGACACGCATTCCAAAGGGTGCATTTAAGAAAGCTTCTCACAATCCAAACGCAAGGGCCACCCAGAATTACTCTGTGGTGGAATATTTATCCCAAACCCCTTGTGCTATGTCCTCTTTGGAAGTCCTCCAAAGTTGCTCTGCTCAGAGGAAAGCCTTGTTGACTGCTTTAGGCTCTACTGAGACTTATAACCCGGGTACCATCATGCTACATACAACTGACTTAAAACCTTGTCTGCCTTACCACATAGCGTTTTAGATAGTAGTGGCTCATCCCACGAAAAATTTTACATGCAATATCTTTCTCACGGTGGTTGACGAGGGTGCCTCGATATGCGTTATGTCATTAGCATGCTGGAAATCCATTGGTCAGCCCGAGTTGTCTCCATCACCTACTCTCCTCACTGCATTCGACGGTCGTTCTTTCCGACCACATGGCATCATTCCTTCTTTCCCTGTGCAGTTAGGAGGGAATATTGTGTGTGTCGAGGTAGAGGTATTCGATGCTCCCCTCGACTATAATCTCTTGTTAGGTCAAAGTTGGACTTATGCTATGCAAGTGGTGGTTGCTACAGTTTTTCAAGTCTTGTTATTTCCACACGAGGGTCGAATAGTGACCATTGATCAATTGTCCTTCTCTAGACCAGACCCAGCTTTGGGGGCATCCATGGTTCCCATGATAGATAATCCTCAAGCCGATGTCATTAATGTAGGAGTTGTTTTGTGCCCATCTTTGATGGGTACTTTCGATTACCCACCTCCTCAGGGCGATGTCAATTTTATATCAACTCAACACAAGGCTGAGATTTTTCATGTCTCGTCGTTCCGCATGACTTACTTCCAGGATCCGTGGATTCTTCCTTCCCCATCAGCCATGATGGATGAGACAGGGCACGTTGGCATGTCCATGCCCTTGTCAGCTACTGAAGTAGTGTACTCTTTAGTTCAACAAGCTTCAGCTACTCCTGATCCAACTCCCACACAAGAGTTGGATCCACCTCTAGAGTCTATCTGGGCTCAGGGTTCTCTCACCAACACCGATTCGTTAGACTTGGTCTTTCCTTCGGACGAAGCAGTAATCAAAGCAATGACTAGTCCGGAAAAACCTTGGGAAGATCTTCATCACAGATCATATTTCCTCCCAGAGTTACACCGAATCGAGGCAGGATAATTCACTATCACCATGACGGGAGATCAGCCATGTCCTATTAACCTCTTAGCTACACAGGAAATTTATGCTGAGGGCAATATGGTGACTATCCCTGAAACTATACCTATCAACATCTCCCGAAACCCTGGCGTCATAGACAATGTTTTCGTCGGAGCATACAGCTCCCCCGAGGAGATGCCAGGCATTGACCCACAAAGAGTCTATCATAATCTAACTTTGTTGTTTTTCAAGCTCGCTTTGAGATCCGAAAGCAACATCTGGCGAGACTGCATTTATGCTTTTCGATCTCATCTGGATTAACTGAGAAAAGTAACCATTATGGAGTCTTCTTTAAGCCGTTTTCAAACTCCTTAAAGATGAAAAGGTTGTCGAGTGACCTTGTTTCTTCACACTCGTTAAATTGGTCCAGAAGAACGTTCCTTAAACGAGTCTCATTTTAAGCCCTTTTCAGACCCTCTAAACGTGAAAATATTGCTGAGCAATCTTGTGATCTTTCATGCTCGTTAAACTGAAATTTGAAGTCACGTCTGTCCGGCGGTAGTTTACCCCTTTTTTAGTCTGGATGGTCAACTGTACGAACAAAGGAATACTCTATTGAATTTCCATTCTTTAGAAGAGTATCCTTAGGTAAGATTTTATTTCTTTTTCGGGCCTGAGGGACTAAATCTACGAAAAAGAAACACCCTCGGAGTCCATAGTTAAGCTCTTTTCAGACTCCCTAAAATTGAAAAGATCACTGAGTGACCTTATTATTTCACACTTGTTAAAATGGCCCAGAAGAACATTCCTGATGGAGTCCATAGTTAAGCTTTTTTCAGACTCCTTAAAAGTGAAAAAATAGCCGAGTGATCTTGTCCTTTTCACACTCGTTAAAATGGTTTTGAATTGACATCTAGTCGGTGCTAGTTTACCCCTTTTTCAAACTGACTAGACTATCTTCGAAAAAGGTACCCCAATGGAGTCTCCTTTATGCTTTTTCAGACTCTCTAAATATGAAAAATTACTGAGCTTCCCTTCTATGGGCTCGTTAAAATTACATTGAAGGACGTTACCATTGTGTGTTCTATCAACCGCATTTGCATCCTTTACCCGTCATCCTAGTAACAGTTTGCCTTTGCGTCTTAACACCTTTGGCCACTGGAGGATTTTTCCTGACTATCATTTCCCTAGAACATCATTCTTGTCTTTGTGCCTTGAGCTTGTATGTTTTCTTTACTTGTTCCTCCATTGTAACGTAATATTCCTTTCTTCTTTTTTCAAAGGCATAAAAAAGAACAAAAAAATCAAATATACCCCAAAAAGAGGATGGGAAAAGTATTTTCTTTATTGGCAGCATCATGAGTCACCCTTGGATAAAGCACATATGTCCGTTTGATTCATCAGAATTTGGGATGTAGTACGACCTTAGGAAGCTTTGCTTGCTATATTGAGTTGTGTCCTCCACCATTTGGTTACTCTTCCAAACATATGGAGAGTTTGCATTGCCTCCTGCTTCGTAGACTTATTGATAGCATATATGTTGCCTGAGTCTTATCACTTATCGTGCTATTGTCCAAGGGAAGTTTGTCACTGAGCCTGAGTCGGACCCTCTGCAATATGTCTCTTGTCTGCATACCCAGCCATCATGAATGTCCAATCAAGTCTTTGTTCGAGATCACTGAAGCCTTCAGTCCAATCATCAAGATTATCAAGTCCATAACCAACGATCCATCGAAGACCTCTGGGTAGTGCAGTCATACACTCATATTACACTCCTACCCTAGTTTTAGAAGATTTTTAAGTTGTTTCTCGAGCTCTGAAGTACATCCATCAGGCCGAATCAGCTTCTGGGAGATGGATACTTTATATGTATATCTTTCTGATTTCGAGATGTAGCTCCGCTGTGTATTGTTCGCGTCTACTCTTCATAGTTGTTTGACATGGATCTACAGTGTATTTGATTGGTAGCCATGGTTCTATTTTATCCTGAGCATGGGTATGCCTGCCTCGATGAGACATTTGATATTTCTTGCAGACAGCACCTCCTGATTCCTGATTCCTGGTCTCACTCATTCAGCATATTAGTACAGATTGGTAAAGATTGGTAATGTATTTCGGCCATCAGATGCTCTTCTTACCTCACACATTAGGGGGCATCTGTTATAACCCTAAATTTCACCACACATGCTTACGTGGCATCAGGCCAACTCATATCCCTTCCTTGCCAAATCCATGCTGAATAAACTCTTAAAATCCTCTTAAAACAAGTGACACGTGACCTAAACCACTACTGCACATGTTGGAACACTAGCAGACCTACTACTGCACGTGTTGGAAGGCTGGCTGGCCTACTACAGCCCACATTTACCTAACAAAGCACAAATACAGGAAAGTTGTCGACGGGACAAAAAGCTATGGGTCAGTTAATTGAAACTCCCAGCCATGCATGGCCGAGAGTTCGTCCAAAACCCTAGCTCCTTCTAGCCTATAAAAGAATGGGTAGGGGTACTATTTGGAGGAGGAAAATTATAGCAAAGAAACTCTGCCCAATTGCCGATTCCGTGTGTCCTAACCCTTTATCCTTTCCTCAAGCCTAAGGAGAATTCAAGCAAAGCAGTTGGAGGACAAAGAAGAGGAGGAGCCCAGGATCAGGATCGAGGAACGGTGGTCGGTCTCTATCATTATTGTAAGTTGATTCATCTTGAGATTAATAAAAGAATACTTTTCTCGTCCCAATGCATGAGTTTTATAAGTTTTATTCGATTTATGCTTAATCTCTAACCCTCTAGTAGAAAAATGGCATGCATGCATAGTGTATTGTCTTGATTGCAGGTTTGTCTTTGGAAGGAGCAGCGCAAGCAAGCGGACAAAGCACAACAGAGGATCTACACCAAACATCAGTAAAAATGTTAGTAAGTCTTTTCCATGCTTGTGTGTGAAAAAGGGGTTTGAGTTTTGGGGTGATAGGTTAAAAGTGATTTCTTTAAGGTCATGATCTGCATACAAGTTCAGACCTAGCTTGTTAGTCCGTAGGGTATTATTTCCCAACAACAGGAAGGTAAATGGGTCAATTTCGGTTCTGAGTTTTCAATCGTTTTTTCAAATTCCCCACGATTTGGTTGCAATCAGTCCTATAAAATCATCTACCTGATCTTGATGCCTTTCCAAATTTTATCTGTTGTTGCTCATAAAATTATTTGTAGCAATCCAAAATTATTTTTGGATCAATCATATTGAAATTATTTGGATAATAAAATCAAGCCATGATCAGATCCATATCAAATATTTGATAATAGAAACCTATGAAACAAAAAGAAACCTAAATTAATAACCTAAAAAATGTGAATAAAACAAAATCTAGAAAAATCAAAAATGAATTTAAACTAACTATAACTTATAAACAAACATTGTTTATAATTTTCTTTCAAATATGATCTTAAAATTCTAGAAACTTCAAATTAATGGAAAAGAGAAAAATATTAATTTTGGTTTTTTACAAAATCAAACAAATGATAGATAATTCTTTTATTATTATTATTTTGAAATGAGATGCAAAATGAAAAAAGAATTTAA
>JZKD02S1539128.1:0-10467 GCA_000966675.3 Picea glauca | reverse complement strand
TCTTGCAATAATTTTGGACATAAGGCAATACATTGCAAATCTTATGGACAACACAATTATAGAAATGACCAAAGGTATAAAAACAATGAGTACAATGCATAGAAGATAAACTATAACTCTTTTTCTCCTTTGCAAATCTTCAATAATGAATTCCAAAAATGCAAAAACTATGATAAAAAAACTAGTGAATGTAGATTGCCAAAATATGATAAAAGGATAAATATTCTTATTAATGAAAAAGTATGCAAGAAAAGGCAAACAAAGTGCAAAGTATCCTTATATGCAAAAAATCAGGGATGTCAGTGGTATATTGATAGTGGATGTTCCAAACACATGACTGGATACCAAAGTAAATTTCTCAAGTTAAATGAGAAAGGAAAAAGAAAAGTAACCTTTGGAGATAACATGTCAGCCAAGATACTGGGAAAAGGCACTGTTAGGTTAGGAAATAATAAAACTAAAGTAGAAGATGTACTTCTAGTAGAAAATATCAAACCTAATCTCCTAAGTGTAAGCCAAACATGTGATCAAGGTCACATAATTACTTTTGATTCTCAAAAATGTGATATCAGAAAAAGAGACACTGGAAAGCTAGTGGCAGTCGCACAAAGAACATCTAGCAATGTGTACATCCTTAATATAGATGAAGAAGATAAATGTTGTTTAAGATAAGTAGATGAAATATGGCTATGTCATAAAAGGTTGGGACATTTAAGATTTGAAAAATTTATCAAAGCCAACGAGAAAGAGGCAATTAGGGACCTACCAAAAATGATTAAGCCTTCAGATCCCATTTGTAAACATTGTCAAATAGGAAAGAAAACAAGAGTTAGGTTTAAAACAAAAGAACACTCCAGAGAAAAACCATTAGAGCTTATTCACACAGATCTATGTGGACCTACTAGAACCAAAAACACTTATGGTGAACATTATTTTATGTTGATTGTTGATGATTACACAAGACTGACCTGGGTAAATTCTTTTTAAAATAAAAATCAGAAGCCTTAGAGAAATTCAAAACTTTTAAAGATCTTGTAGAAAATGAAACAGATCTCAAAATCAAATGTCTAAGATCAGACAATGGAGGAGAATTCACCTCTAAAGAGTTCACTCAATTCTGTGAAAACCATGGAATCAAAAGAAAGTTTTTAGCCCCTAGGACTCCTAAAAAAAATGGAGTGATAGAAAGGAAAAATAGAATAGTTCAAGAATCCACAAGAACTATGCTAAATGAAGCCAAAATTCCAGAAATTTTTTGGAGAGATGCAATTCACACAACAATTTGCATACTTAATAGAGCTCAATTGAGACCCAATCATGAAAAAACCCCTTATGAACTATGGTTTGGGAGGCCAACTTCTGTAAAACACTTTAGAATTTTTGGAAGTAAATGTTACATAAAGAATGACGAAGATAACCTAGGAAATTTTGACCCAAGATTTGATGAAGGAATATTCTTAGGATACTCATCTAATAAAAGGGCATATAGATGTTATAATCTCAGACTACTAAAAATAGTGGAAAGTGCAAATGTAAAAATAGATGATCTAAAAAAGGGCATATCCCAAGGATTTGATAAAAAATCTCAACAAAAAGATGATGATATAAAATCTAAACAAGAGGAGGATGATGCAAAATATCAACAAGAAAATGATGATGAAACACAGGAAAATGAACTGCACACAGATGAAGAAGACAATGAAGAAACACCCTTGCCAAGAGCTCCATCAAAAAGAGTTCAGAAGAATCATCTTGAAACCTAGATCATTGGAGATAAAAGTGCAGGAGTAGAAACAAGAAGGAGACTAACCTTTGACTCAGAACAAGCAATGCTATCCTTAATTGAACCTAAGTCCATTAAAAAAGCTGTCAAAAGTAAAGATTGGATAAAATCAATGAATGAAGAACTAGATCAAATAGAAAAGAATTAGACTTGGGAACTAGTTCCAAGACCCAAGAAAAAGAATGTCATAGGAACTAAGTGGATATTTAAGAACAAATTAAATGAAAATGGGGAAATTATAAATAACAAAGCCATATTAGTCTACAAGGGATATTCTCAAGTATAAGGTATTGATTTTGAAGAAACCTTCGCTCATGTAGCAAGACTTGAGGCCATTAGAATGTTCCTAGCATTTGCAAGCTTCAGAGATTTCAAAATATATCAAATGGATGTCAAATCATCATTCCTTAATGGAACACAAGAAGAAGAAGTCTACGTTGAACAACCAGAAGGATGCACTTTATCAGAAAATCAGGACTATGTGTGCAAACTAAAAAAGGCCTTGTATGGTCTTAAACAATCCCCTAGAGCATGGTTCTCTAGGCTCGATCAATATCTACAAAAACAAGGATACAAGAGAGGGACTACTAAAAACAACCTATACATCAAGATTGAGGATCAAAACATGATTGTTGTGGTAGTATATGTAGACGACATTATATTTGGGAGTAATCTCACTACATTAAGCAGAGAATTTGCAACTAAAATGCAAGAAGAGTTTGAAATGTCTATGCTAGGATAAATTCATTTTCATAGGTTTACAAGTAAATAAAACTAAAAATGGAATATTGTTTTCACAAAACAAATATATAAAAGACACGCTGAAGAAATTTCAAATGGAAGACAATAAACCCATGAGTACTCCCATGGTCATTGGATGTAAGCTAAGTCTAGAAGATGACTCACCAAAAGTGGATCAAATAATGTATATATCAATGATTGGAAGTTTACTCTACTCAAAAGCAACGAGAGCTGACATCATGCAGACTATAGGACTTGTGGGGAGATTTCAATCTGCACCTAGGGAATCTCACCTAAAAGCAGTAAAAAGAATATTCAGATACCTTCAAGGCACCCTAGAATTTGGATTGTGGTATCCAAAAGATAAAAATTTCAACCTAACAACATATATTGATGTTGATTGGGCAGGTAGCATAGATGATAGAAAAAGCACTATTGGAGGAGCATTTTGCTTGGGAAAACGTCTAGTGGCATGGTCAAGCAAGAAACAAACATCCACATCTCTTTCTACAACAGAGGCAGAATACATTGCTACTGCATCCTGTTGCATACAAGTCCTTTGGATGAAACAAACATTAGAAGACCTACACATAAAATATAACAATGCTATTACTATTAACTGTGACAATACTAGTGCCATAAGCATCTCTAAAAATCCAGTGATGCATTCTAAAACTAAACACATATCGATCAAATACCATTTTCTAAGAGATCAGGTTACCCAGAAGGTGGTCAAAATAATGTATGTAGACACCAAAGAATAGATTGCAGACATTTTCACAAAACCCCTGCCCGGGATTACTTTTGAAAATCTCTGACAAAAATTAGGAGTAATTCAAAAACCCCATTAAAATCGAATAGTCATGGGAGAATTACCCTAGGGGGAGCAACCCTTTTCCATTGATGTCAAAGGGGGAGAGTAACTTCATAGAGAAAAGCATCATCATGGGGGGAGTATGTATGAAGTTAGAATGTTTCCCTCAATGACAAAGGGGGAGATTGTTGGACATACTGTTATTGATGTATTTTCATTGATGTCAACAACCGATGATGCACATGAAGCTCAGAAGGGAAATCGCGGTACAAAAACATGATGAATAAAGCTCATAAGGGAAAATGCAGTGCAGAAACGTGATCGGGATCAAAATCCCCATAGAACAAACCAAGACCATTGATACACATGCATCAGATAAACGAGAGGATGAATTACGAAGAGCGAAAGAAGAATTAAACAACTCGCTAGTTCCAATCCCGCAATTGGTCTAGATCGTCAGATCTCATAAACTGAAATATCGATGACTGTGGTTGATCCAAAAAATGATCATATTAAGTCGGATTAAGTCGTGACCGTCAGACAGGGATGGATTACATAGAATGAAAGAATAATTAAACATCGTGCTACTTTCGATCCCACAATTAGTCAGTATCGTCAGATCTTATAGGTTCAAAGATCAAAGATTGTGGTTGACTCACCAACAAATGCACAAATTCAAATTGCAGAGCTTGGGTGACGAATTAAATCACTCGCAAGTTGTGGTTCCGTAATCATCCTTGATCTTTAATATGCTTCGAGAGTCTTCATGACCATTGAATCACTTTAAGTGGAAGAATAGGATAAGCGGGGCAAAAAGGGTTGAGAATTCGAATACCCGACAACCGTTGGATTTGATCCAAGGAAAAGCAACATCGCAGACAAATCAAACCATTGAACTAATATCTTGATCAAACAAACATCATTTACTTCGGGTCTAAAGATGTGAGGAGGTTACGCTTCGGGAATTTGACTTTGGAAGAATTGTGAAGTCGATATATTGAAATACCCAAAGTCCCGAAGGCCAAAATTCCGAAGTCACTCTCAGTTGTCGATCTGGGATACCCTTTAGATACTATTCTGACCATTAGATAAAGGAGATGAATATGTGTCACATCGGGAGATCTATGTCAATAGACCACGTCCGCAAGGACACGTGGAATAGTCAGATAATGACAATTGTCAAGTTGAATTCGACATTTCAGGTAAGTGCAAATCACGAATCTGAGTGACATGTGGTAGACACTCGGCTCGTGTCATATCATCAAGTGACGTAAGAAAGTTACATCAGTCTGGGAGTTTCACCACCAGTAGATGCCCTAAGTCCTGAAGTGGACATGAGTCGTCTGATCTGAAGATCACTCCGAGTGTATTTTGAACCATTGATCATATTACAGTGGAAGGATAGTGTAAGTAGAATAGCAGAAGTCCCTGAGTAAATGGTGGCCATCCATCTCAATGCTTGATTAAGTCCCAGCCGTCAGATTAAGCAATGAAAGGATAAGTGTAAGGATCCAACATGACCATTGATCTGATTCAGTGAAATAGAAGTGAATCGTCTGATCTGATTCAAAAATTTGAAAATTTGAAATCCCGAAGCCCCGAATGACGAAGTTTCGAAGTCTCGACAGTCGTCCATCTCATTGGGAGATTAAAATCGTGACCGTTGATTCTGGTAAGCACTCAAGCAATCATTTTGCCTAGGGTCTGATCACTATCGTTGGTCATATGGAATAAGATACATAGAGGCAAAAGGTAATACATCGCTAATGTTGATAAGCCTGTGGTTTTGTTTTATTGGTCACATGTAATGGTTTGAAGGAAGCGCCTCTGCAGAACTCGGTTTTCTCAATAATTGCAGAGATTCGAGATCGAGTTGAAGGATGAAATTGATCCATATCTGTGATCAATTAGTGAAAATCCTTCACGGTAAGGTTTGAATAAATAACCGAGATTATGGTTAGGTTAATTGAAGAGGTGTGATGGTCCAAACGAAAGGACACAGTGTATAACTCTCACACCATTTTGAAGATTATATAAACAAGGAAGAGTGTTGAGAATATGGTGTCTCTGCAATCCAGATCAGAAGATCAAAATTTGAAGAAAATTCCAAGAAGGAAAGCTGAAGATACTTGTGCAGTGAGGGTGGAAGGGAGGAGCATGGAATGATTTATATCCTTACTAAGCAAATTGTAAAACATAAGGGAGTTGGAACTTCCTAGGGTTGGTTCCCTAAATACAAGGGAGTTGGAGCTTCCTAGGGTTGGTGCCCTAAAGATGAGGGAGTTGGTGCTTCCTAGGGTTGGTTCCTTGAAGAAGGGGATTGGTGCCTCCTAGAGTTGGTGCTCTAAAGAGGATTGGTGTCCTTCACTATTCTTTATAAAACTTGTAATTGTTGTTAGATATATTTATATAATTGATTTTGCATACAATTCATTGTTGATTCATTGTGATAATCAATAAAATATAAAACGTAACTGCTAATTATTGAAAAAGGGTAATACTGATTCAACCCCCCTCTCAGTCATCCAACAGTTAGTTGTGTAGGATTCTTGAGGTCGAGCAGAACACATCCAGAATAGTTTGTAATCCTTTTGAGATACTTCTGATGTAATTTTGCAGCATTGAAGATTAATAAGAAAGCCTCCCCCACTAAGACAAAGACCCGAAGATGTAGGCAACCTTTCTGAACTCCGTTAACAATATTTATGTTATGGTTTGATGTTCCTTATGTTTACTTTCTGATATGCATTCTTTATGATGGTTGCAATATTCTTTCATTAAGATATTCTTCTTTTCTTAATTCCTAAGTGGTAATTTACCACATGCTTAAAACTCAACCAAGTCTTTTTAAGATCATTTTCAAATCATACCCATGCTTAGATACATTCATAGATTCTTGATGAATTCTTGGGTGTCTTAGACACTACATTTTAGTTACAAGATAACGATGTAGATGACTAGAAGGCCTAACTACTTCTTTCTAGCTATTGATAAGAATAAGAAGATGAAGAGACATACGATGCTAGGCCAATGGTGCTTGTCCGGTCTTTATTGACTACTCATGATGTTGTATGACATGTTTTCCGATGGAATACCTTGCAGGAAACCCTGAGTACTTCCCCACTTTGTGGATGGTAAATGGGGTAAATCGTCGACCCTGATTATGGGGCCTAACCCCAAGGGGGAACAAGATATTCGAACCTGTGACATCCTCCAATGGGGATAAATTCATGTCTGGCTCAGAACCACTTCAACTAACCCTTGGGGATATGATGTTGTATGACATGTGTTGAGTCATCCTTGACATTAGACATGTAGGATAATAAAAAATACTCATCGAAGGATGCATGAGTTGACTCTGTCAAGGAATGTGCGATTCAACTGATTCAAGGATCGACTGCGGGGATTCGATCATAAGTTTTAGCCAAACAATTGATTGAGAGTAGGTGATAATCGATGGATTTCAATCAAGTATTTGAATGGATCAAGCATTCCCCCTTAGTTTGAAATGGTCACCATTGCTTAGTTATGTAGATGAGGGGGACCATTGACGACTTATGTATATGAGGAAATTTTTGAGCCAACTCAATGGTACTGTACCACTTTCCTTGTGATGGTATTTTTCCTTATTTACCCACTTGAAATAAGGGAATTGTTAACATCCTTGTATGGCATGCTTACTGTCCAAAAATGGTGTTGATTGCAAGTGTCTACTGAACATCTAGGTGGATTTATTCTGGATCTTTAGGCTATAACTTAATCTTTCTAGCAAGGGTGGAAAATAGGGTCAAAGAAAATCCATATTGAATATTGGATGTAAACTTAGGTATGGAAAAATGATAAGATTAAGGGCATTTTCCCCAATTTTCTCAAGCATGGTATAAGGACCATATCACAAAGGATTAATCTTCCTATATGGGCCACTGAACCTTTCTTTCTTCATATGTAACTAGCTTGATGCCCAATTTGGAATGAATGAGGAATATGATTCTTGTCATGTCAAGCTTTAGATTTTTCACTACCTCGATGAAACATCTATTTTTCTTGCTTTTGAATCTCATAGACCTTATCTTTTAAATTGAGTGCCTTGTTGATTTCATTTTGTTCATGGTCCGTGTCAAAATAAATAGTCAGTTGATTGAATAATTCAATAAGCTCTAAGGGATAAAATCAATAATAGTCTTCAAATGGACTCTTGTCAATTGAACTGTGTTGAGATCAGCCACAACTATGTTGGATATATGGAAAAATATCATCCCATGTTCTGTGATTATTTCCGTTGTGCATATGAAGAAATTATACCACCATGTGATTTACAACTTCAGTTTATCCATATTTTTTAGGATGGAATGTTGTCGACATAAATAGTCGTGTGTCAATTTTCTACTAGAGTGTTTTCCAAAAGATGATAACAAATATCGAGTCATGATTGGTGATGATTGAATTTGGCATACCATAGTTCTTCCAAACACGCTCAAAGAAGATTTGAGTAGTTTGCTAAGAAATCATAGTCTTCCTGTAACTAGGTGTAAGGATAGTCGTTTCGAAAATATATTTACCATTACTACAATTGCATCATGTTGGTGCTTGGTGATAGGATATGTATTCAATAAATACATACAAATGGATTCCCATGGTAAATCTAGAATAGGAAAGGGTGTATACAAAATCTATCAAGGATTTGGTGGCTTGGTGATGGCACAAACCACACATGACATGATATATTTTTCAACATTCACTGGAGTGAATTCTATAGAAATACTTCTATAGTACCATAAGAGTCTTTGATACTCCAAAGTGACCTATTTTTTCGATGTAGTGTGCTTCACATATAAGCTTATGCCACTGCTCACCTAGATGTACACAAACTTGTCCTAACTTGTAAAGCAAGTTGTCCTTCAAGTGGTAGTGGATGTCAATCAACTTACCTATCTATATTTGTCAATACACCGAGGAGAAATTAGTTCCATGTTCATACAATCGATGCTAAGTAATGGTATCATATCCATGCATACTTAACATTAAAAAGGGAAATGATTGGTGTTCGTCTAATACAATCAATTAGTGCATTGGATTTTCCTTTTGAATGATTAATCACCAACTAAAATTACTATAGGTAACTAATTCACTTGATTTGTCCTATAGTTTGTAAATTATGCTATGAAGGGGTGAAAAGTATAGGTTTTTGTTTTATATGAATGATCATTTTTTACCTTTAAAACAATGTCTTGATTTTTTAAGTGCTTGTATAATGTCATACAATTCCCTTTCGTAAGTCAAGTACTTACAAACAATATCATTGGATTTGTTTGAATAGAATGCTATTAGTTGACCTACTTGAGTGATCACTAAGCACATAGCATAATATGAAGCATTAGTCTCAATTTCAAATGGCCAATGAAAATTAAGTAGCATGAGCAGTGGAGCTATACAAAGTGTTTCCTTAATATCATCAAAATCTTATTATTGTGTTATTTCCCATTTCTATGTTGTATTTCCACCTCCTTCAGTCAATTGATTCATCAACCATGCAATGTGGTTGAATCTTAACACAATTCTGCGATAAAAAATTGCTAAGCCAATGAAACTCCTTAGTTCATGAATGTTTCTCAAATCAGGCCAATTCTTGATGACTTGAATATTTCCTAGGTCAACTTTAATGCCTTTAGATTTGATGAAATAGCCCAAGTATTGATACCCTTCATTGTAAAAAAACACCTCTCCAACTTCATGCAAAGTTTATGCTATCCGAGAGTGTTAAGCACTTGTTGAAGGTGTTGTAAATGCTCATCCCATAATCTACTAAAAATGAGGATGCCATTTAAATAAACAAAGACACATTTACCTGCAAAATATATAAGAAGGTCATCATATACCTCATGAAATCTTCACGCGCATTGATGTGGCCAAAAGGAATGACTAGGAATTTAAACAAGCCTCCCTTAGTTTTGCAAGTAGTTTTTCATACATTTAAGGACTCTATAGAGATTTGATGACATCCTAACTTGAGGTTGAGTTTGTTAAAAGATTTAGAATCTTTCAAATAATGAAGTATATTTTCTATTCTAGGAAGACGATATTAAATATTTACTAAGATTTTATTGAGATCCTTGTTTTTAATTCACATGTGTCATGTTCCATCTTTCTTAGGAACTAAGACCATTGGAATTCCACAAGGAGAAGAACTAGGTTAAATGTTCCATTTGTGGATCAATGGTTGAATTTGTCTATGGATTTATTTATTCTCTAAAATATAACTTTTGTAAACAAATGCATTGGGTGATGAAGAGCCATGAAAAATATCTATGGACCATTTTACTTGGCAATATAATGGTACTAAAGTTATATATTTGAGTATGTCCTTGTATTCTTCAAGTACTCTATCGACTTGTTTTTGTTCTCGTGAGTTGTGTTGAGTGGAGACTTGACTAGTTACTATGATCTTCTCAAAACACTAAGGTTTAATCATTAACAACATGAATTTGTAAGCATGGTTGATAATATTTTTGACTTATTTTTCTGAAACTGTAGAGATTGTCGACTGAGCTTGACATTTAGGAATTCCATACCACTAACCTTTGATATTGAGAATCACTTTCTGTGGTCTAGACTGATAACTGTCATGTCTATCCCATACATAAGGTTTTACAAATAACACATCAACTATTGAGAGTGGTGCTATGTCACAAATTACTTCATCCTTAAAAGGCTTGATAAAGTAGGAAAGATTGCATTGTCAGGTGATTCTAAGTTTGTGTCCATCTTTCATCTAATTAATGTTGTAAGGATGCATAAGTTGAGTAGTAACAAGACCAAATTTCTTCATAAGGTCTTTAGAGACAATTTTTTTTTGATTGAAATTGTCCACAATCAAATGTATCGGGTCTTATTTCACCCATATCTATGTATGGAATAGTCATTCACTTTCCTCTTTATCGACCACGGTAAAATTCGATAGGATTGTTGAAGTTGATGCCAATAGAGTTGATGCTTTTGGATCGAATTCCATGATAGCTTTATCCATATTTGTTGCAGTTGGACATGAGTTGGATGTAGACATCTGTGTCAGGAATGTATTATAATATTTACATTCAAATGAATCATGCCAAGATGAACTATGATAGTCACA
>JZKD02S1539117.1:0-10467 GCA_000966675.3 Picea glauca | reverse complement strand
AGTTTGAGTTATGTTTTCCTCTTGTATTCCATATTTCTAGTTTTCCTTATGTTATTCCTTGATATGTGAGTGATTGAAATTTAGTACTACTACTAATGTAGTCACATTTTATCGATTGTTTGATAAGCAAGCAGTTTTTCCTATGTATTTTTTATAAGTAAATACAAGACCTGTGAGCCACTTGGATTATTGTATCACATATCCTTTCAAGGGTGCATTATTTAATTTCTTCTACTATGAACAAGGTAAGATTCATCTTGCATTGATGCCTCATTTTTTTTAACAGTTTTGTAAGTTTCCCTCACATCATTTGATTTTATAAATCAAATCAGACAACAAATTATGGCCTCTGTCTTGGTTTGTCATTATTTTCATTTGAGGATTAATTCTTATATAACTAACAGAAGAAAAAGCACCTTTCAAAACTTTCCTTTATATTTATGATTCCTTGACATTAGCCTTTTGAGCCTTAAGTGTAATTTTAGGAACAACATATTTTTGGCGCCATTGCCAGGGATGGAGAAATGAAATTTTTTTTCCCTGGGAGAATGACATGGTAAGTTTCTCTCTTTGATAGTGAACAAAGATTGAATACATTAATAAGGCTATTTTTTATCTTTCACTTGGTGACTCCACTATAGATAAACATGCATTCGGTAGAAAGAATACTAGGAAGAACCCAGACGACCGGCAAACTATGCATGTATATGATCCCGAAAAGTTCTTGAAACCCAAGGGATACCTCAAGTCTACTACCTCATCTTCATGTAAGAAATACCAACCCAAAATAACTCAAGTCAATACTAAGGTTCAGGTCGAAATATTAACTCCTGAAGAAATCTTTGAACAAACGCTTTATGTGGAGGCCTCAACTAGCGAAACCGCAATAAAGAATGATATTGACCCGTTTGATACTCAAAATGGTCTGAATAAAGGATCCTCATCTATACCTGCTATTGGTACCTCTCTGCCTACCCCATCCTCACTCGAAACCAAGGTTTTTTTTCTCAGAAATCTGAGGAGCGCACCTTATACCCCAATTTTTCTCATGTTGATTCACCTATATATACATATTGTAAGTCTGAGGAAACTAATCCATGTCTCTTGTTCCCTCCTCTTCTAGACTTCACGTCTTATAACGGTCAGTGTCCAGTTTTTTCTTCACTATCGCCCGAGGAAGTTGAACATTCACTTCTTTGGTCCCTAGCAGTTTATGAAAACCCTCTCTTTAATTCCCAAAGTTCATCCCCTCGACATCAAATGGTTGTTGTTGGAGGAGGTGGCGTCGGAGGCGGTGCTAGAGGAGGAGGCGATCAAGAACCACCACCTCTGTCTCCTAGGATTTTTTCCAAAGTGGCATCCATATACGCTCCTTTAGTCCTTCCCCCTGTCCTTCATGATTTACCAGAAAATTGTATGAAGAACTTACCGAAATTCATGGGAGAAGGGGATTTAACTGCTACATAGCACATAAACTTTTTTGACCAATTCGTTGATATCCTCTGCATTGAGCATGAGGATGTTTACTCGAGACTTTTGGTGCAAACTTTTGAAGGACAAGTAAGAATATGGTTTTGAGGGCTCCGGGTAGGTTCTGTAGCGTCTTATGGCATGCTAGAAAACGTCTTTCTAAGGCAATGGGGAGAGAAGAAAGATCACTTCTACTATCTGACGAAATTTGGGGCTCTGAGGAAAAATACTTTTGAGTCAGTCCTAGAATTCACCTAGAGGTTTAATAAACTCTATCATAAGATCCTAGCAGAAGTCAAACCCTCTTAACCTGCAGCTAAGGTGACTTTCATATGGGATTTGAAGCCCAACTTTGCCCTACTTTTGAGGGAAAGGATATTTTTTGACCTCACAAGAATGCAGGACGACGCCATAGAAATCGAGTTGAACATGATGGTATTAGGTAAACTAAAAGCAAAGGTCAAGACAGGAACCAAAGAAACTAAATGCTTTAGGGAACAAGCTGTAACTTCCGGAACTGGGAGGTCCACAGAGGACAAAATGGACGACATGGATAAGATAATCAAAGAGTTATCAAACAAAATATCTAGAATGGAACTAGACCAGGCTAAATCTGATCCTTTTTCTAGGAGATATTTCAAAAGGAATCCCAATCCCTAGATCCAACAAAGACCAGTAAAAAACAAGGATCAGAAAATCAAAGCTCCTTTTAAAATAGAAAACTTTATGCAAAGTGATGATGTACAAGACTATGAGGGGTTAGATGAAGATATAAGCAACCTCGGTGATAACGACCAAAAACCTCACCTAACCAAACAAGATTACAAAAGGTTTTTAGATCAAGAACCACTGTTTGGAAATGAGGAAAGTATAAACAATATGGGAGAGTCTTATTATCAAGGAATTGTCGACTCCATAATGGTCGAGCTTCAACAAAAATATAATTTAAGGCCTAGAGATAAAAATTCTATGATTGCTCCACCGAAGAAGATCTTGTCGAGAAGTAAAACAAATGAGGCAGCTCAACCATCCACTGAAACGCAAGCTGCCAAAACAAAAAAAGTTGAAACTCAAGCTACCAAAACAAAGATAGAAGAAACAAAAGAAATGTAAACCAATAAACCAAAAAAAGGAGAAACATGGATCCCAACCTGAGAAGCTGAAAATACAATTGGAAGCTTCAATATCGAAAGCAAAATTAATAAAATCAAAATTATGGTACCTCTGGTTGAACTGGCGAAAAATCCGATGTATAGAAAGAAAATTTCCAAGATGATAAATTTCTCAGATGTTGAAAGTCATGTGGATGTTATTAATTTAGAAGATGATAGACCCACTATAATGTTTGGTCTGCATATCGAAAATTCTAAAGACCATGTCGCTCCCTTTTATATTACGTTGACTGTGCATGATCACCTACTCCATAACTGTATGTTATATTTTGGAGCCTCCCACAACTTAATGCCCAAAGTTATTATGGAAAAACTAGGTCTCGAGGTTACTAGACCATACCGATATCTGTATTCTTTTGATTCAAGAAAATTTAAATGTCTTGGTATGATAAAAAAATTGGTGGTTAATCTTGCACAGATCCCTATGAAGAGTATTCTCATGGATGTAGTTGTCGTTGATGTTTCTGCGAAGTATGGCATGTTGTTATCCAGGTCTTCAGGTGTCAAACTTAGAGGATCTCTTCAACTGGACATGATGTATGCCATGATCCCAATTTTCGGTGGACAGTTCATCGGTCTATACAAAGAGACAAGATTGGCATATACCATAAGTGACCCACAAAACCCAAATAATTATTCGATTTATGTCACATATCAGGATCTAGGAAACTATATATTATCAGTTGATGATGGTTTTGACGAATGTATAGAAGAAGAAAACGAAAAAATAGAAAAAACAAACAAAAATGTAAATAGTGTAGGAGTTTGGAAAATGTTTTTTGATGGTGCTTCATCTTGGGAAGGAGAAGGAGCTGGGGTGTTGTTTGTGGCACCCAGAGATGAATTCATTATTCCTTTCTCATACAGGTTACAATGGGACATTGACTATACCAATAACGTATACGAATATGAATCTCTCGTCTTAGGATTAGAGGTTTCCAGGAAGCTAAAAATAGAAAATCTAATAGTCTATGGTGATGCAGAATTAATTGTAAAACAGATAAGGCAACAGTATCAATCCAAACATCCAAGGCTAAGGTCGTATAGGAACTGCGCCTAGGATTTGATTGAAATTTTTTTCTCATCGTTCAATATTCATCATATTCCCAGGGTAGAAAATCAACAAGCTGACTCCCTAGCAAAAGCGGTTGCTACTTTTATGACACCTACAGTTCTAAAGCTAAAGTATCACATAGAAATGAGGCACAGGCTTCAATACCAAATAATGTCCAACACTGGCAGGTCTTTGAAGACGATGAGAAGATCAAGCAGTTTCTAGAAATGGTGGATGAATTTTCTGAAACACACATCGACCAAGAAAATCAAAATGACCCTACTTGGATCATGCAGGAAGATGAAGATCCTCAGAAGTTCCAGGATAAGATCGTTGACCACCGCATGTTGGTGTTAAAAAACAATCAGATTCCTAAGGGTCTAATTCCATTAGAGAGATTATTTGATCAGGACGATATACCCCTAAAATCTACCTTGCAACCTCAACCCGAAGAGATTGAAGATTGTGATATAGGCACTAAGGAAAACCCTAAACTAGTCAAAATATCTAAATACCTTCCACCCGAAATGAAAAGTAAATATGTTGAGTTACTCAAACAGTACAAATATTTTTTCGCTTGGTCTTACGATGAACTAAAAACTTATGATACCATTGTCATCGAGCATAAAATCCCTTTGAAACTGGGCATCAAACCTTTCAGGCAGAAGCTCAGACAGATAAACCCTATACTCCTGCCTGTAATAGAAAGGGAAGTAAAAAATCTCCTTGACACAAAGATTATTGTTCCACTCAGATATTCCGAGTGGGTAGCGAACTTAGTTCCAGTCAGAAAAAAGAACAGTGAAATCAGACTCTGCGTGGATTTCAAGAACCTAAACAGATCATTCCTTAAAGACAATTATCCACTCCCTAAAATGGATCACGTTTTGGAAAAAGTGATCGGGGCTAACCGAATGTCTATGATTGATGGCTTTTCAGGTTACAATCAAATTGTGGTCCATAAAGATGATAGAGAGAAAACCGCATTTACCACTCCATGGGGTACTTTCATGTACGACAAAATGCCATTCGGTCTGATGAACGCAAGGGCCACTTTTCAACAAGCAATGGACATAGGCTTTGTCGGTGAGAGAGATAAGTTTGTCGTAATTTATCTCGATGATTTAACTGTTTTTTCTAACTCAGATGCAGAGCACTTGGTACACCTCAAACAGACATTTGAAAAATGCAGAAAATTTGGTTTGTCGCTCAATCCTAAGAAATCACATTTTGTAATGCAAGAAGGTAAACTCTTATGCCATATAGTATCTAGAGAAGGAATTAAAATTGATCCAAAAAGGTTTGAAGCTATAGACACAATCAATATTCCTAGAAACAGAAAGGATATTCAGTCTTTTTTAGGAAAAAAAAAATTTAAGAAGATTCATTCCAAATTTCACTGAAATTGTTAAATTAATTACTGGTATGTTGAAAAAAGATAGCGAAGTCAAATGGACAACCGAAGCTAAAGCATATTTTGAATGCATCAAGAAGGTAATAGGAGAAGCATTGGTGTTGGCCAACCCAAACTACACGAAAGAGTTCTTGATCTTTTCATTCGCATCCTAGCATACTATCGTAGTCATGCTCTTACAGAAGAACGATGAAGGTTTTGAGAATCCAATAGCATTTTTTAGTAAAAGCCTCAAAGACACGGAGTTGAAATATGATATACTGGAAAAACAGGCATACGCTATGGAGAAGGCCCTCAAATCTTCCAGTACTTACGTGTTGCATTCCAAAATAATTTCATACGTACCAACCAGCTCTGTTAAAGACATATTGGTTTAACCTGATAGTGAGGGAAGAAGGGGTCAATGGCTAGCCAAGATTCAGGAATTCGATCTTGAGGTAAAACCAACTAAACTTGTCAAAGGTCAAGGCCTGGCTAAGCTATTAGCCGAATCAAATTTCAGGGCACTCAGAATAAATCATCTACAATCTTACGAAGACCTTCCAAATATAGAAGAATTCAATGATCAAACACCTGCAACCCAGATTCAAGAAAAAATTTCTTCCTCTACTTGGTATGGTGAAATAGTTTCATACCTCCTGCACCTTCAGTTCCCAAGTGATATGACTCCTTCTAAGGAAAGAACATTGAAGCTTCACGCAATAAAATATTGCATCATAGACAGCCAACTGTATTGGAAGGATCCCCTAGTATTTTTACTAAGGTGTCTGAATGAATCCGAAACAGAGAATGTTATAAATGAGTTTCATGAAGGGGTGTGTGGAGGACACCAAGACTTGAGAGAAACGACCTACAAAATCCTGAGAGTTGGATACTATTGGTCGAAGTTATTTACAGACGTGAATACTAAAGTCAGAGCCTGTAATTCTTTTCCACTATTCTCAAGAAAGTAAAATCTTCCTGCACTACCCTTGATCCCAGTCAAGACAAAAGCTTCGTTTCAACAATGGGGTCTGGATTTTATCGGAGAAATCCATCCACACTCTAGTGCACAACATAAATGGATTCTATCCGCCACATACTATTTCACTAAATGGGTAGAGGCAATTCCAACACGAAATGCTACAGATTCAGTGGTGATCAATTTCTTAGAAGAAAACATTTTATCAATATTCGGTTGTACCCAGAAGATAGTCACGGATAATGACCAAGATTTCAAATCCATGGAGATGGTTAGTTTTTGTCAAAAGTACAAC
The DNA here is from genome assembly GCA_000966675.3 of Picea glauca. NCBI lineage: Eukaryota > Viridiplantae > Streptophyta > Pinopsida > Pinales > Pinaceae > Picea > Picea glauca. Next base: position 4,101 of record JZKD02S1539117.1, on the reverse strand, counting down.
ATCGTACTAGGGCATTCCAAAGCCTACTATCCTTAGGGAAACGGATTATATGAGTCATCGAATAAGAGCCTAATCACTATAATCAAAAAGGTGTTGACCAAAAACAAGAAATCCTGGCATGTTCATTTGAAATACGCTTTGTGGGAAAATCGTATTGGCACTAAAAAATTGATCGGAATGTCTCATTTCCAAATGGTATATGGCACTGACATGGTCCTCCCCATAAATATCTCTCTTCCCATGATGAAACTTTGGCAAGACGCGAAGGAAGAGCTGAACGATGTTACCAGAAGAATAAATCAGTTAGTTGAAGTCCAGCAAAATAGGGCTGAGGTGGATGAAAAACTTCAAAGATATCAAGATAATATGAAATCCATGTTTGATAAAAAAAATCTAAAGATAGGGAATTCCTTCCTAAAGACCTAGTTTTGAAATGGGATGCTAGGAAAGAAGACGTTGGAAAGCATGGAAAGTTTGATCACAGCTAGTGTGGGCCTTTCAGGGTCGTAGCTTCTGAGGGAGGTAATTCATTCTTATTAGAAAATCTCAATGCGAAAATCCTTAATGCCCCTATCAACAAGCGTTACCTGAAGCACTTCATGCGATAATCAGATCTCAAATCACCATTGTATATACCGGTTTGATTTTCTTATTTTTTATAGTTTTTCGCTTCTTTGGTAAGTTTTTAATTTTACTATAGATAAGATCAGTTTTGTTGATTTCATAAAAAACAGAAATATAAAAACAAGTAACACATACCTTTCCTTTTCTGCAAGGGTTCTGACATTTCTCATTTTTATTTTCAAATAGAATACTTATTGATAGTCGAGGGATAAAGATGTATCAGAAACCGACAATCGTGTTTCAGAAAAAATAGTTTTCTCATGAAACAGGTGATAAATTAACAATGGTTTTGCTTGAGAATACAAATGAAATCCAAGGTATGAAATTCTATGATCATTGTTGTTCAAACAAAGATGTTGAAAAAAAAAATTATAAAATGTAAATAATGTTGTGCTCATATAAAAATGGTCACTTGATTAAATATTAGAACGGGCCAAAAATCTGAGCCCCTGAATCAAATGAAAATAATACGAAGGTCAAAAATAATCAGGAAGTAGTTTTGAGTGGAAATAAGATCCCTTTTGAAACCTCTGACTTTTCATTCTATTCCCATCTATCATATCAAAAATATTTTATTCTATCTTGATTTTTCACTCCCTGACCTTGAATCTCCATAGGAAGATAGAGTTTGCCTCGACTCGGGAAGCCTAAAAAAAACTAGACCTTCAAAACAAGAGTAGGTGAAAATTTTATGATTCCTCTAGTTTTAACTGAGAGAAAGTATGTCTAGGATAATCCTAACTACTTTATCCCTTCTATCATATTTTAAACTGATTTGTTTCGCTCAAGCAAAGTCCCTGGAAATTAAAAGCTCCTCGTGATAACTTCCTTGTAGGCAAAGGTGTTTTGAAGGTCAGGAGAGGATTAGCCCAAAGTAAATCAAAGTGAGTTGACAGACCTTCACTACTAAATTATAAATAGATAGCATCCCTTCTATGATATATACAAATTGATTGCCCCCACTTCAAAAATATTAAAAAATAAGATGGATGGTAAAAGGAAATTTATAATCTGATTTCCCCCATCTGGTCCAAGACAAATGGTGAAAGAAAATTTGAAATTCGATTGCCCCCATTTTGTCCAAAAGAGATGATGAAAGGAAATTCATTTAAATGATTTCCCTCATCTCAGCAAAATGCAAATTGAAGTGGTGAAAGGAAATTCAATGGGAAATGTAGATAACTTCACTGGGGTACTGAATAGGATCACTGGCAGTGAAGAAATGTCTATGATATCTGCAAGGTTGTTATACATGTATATAATGTACTCTAGTAGCTAGTTCTCTTGTTGACAAGATCTACATTCTAAACCAACAAGGGACCCTCCCCAAACTAAATTGTTAAATTTACTCTACCTTGATGCAAACAAAATCAACCAAAGTCTGATAGCTCGATTAAAGTTGTTTTGATTTTCTTAAATAGACCCGAAATCAGTTTCATAAAAAAGAAAGCTATAAACAACCTAAACTCGAGATTGGTGAACAATCAAGTTTTTGAAAGTTTTCTGAGATAAGGCCAAAGTCTAATATCCTTTTGTTTGTTTTCTCAAAGGCGTTTCCCAGAAACCTAATGATGAATCCATTAAGCCAATAAAGGAACTTGGTCTATGGTTCTTCCACACCTCGCAAGGAGATGTGATCCCCAGATGTAACCTATGTTGGAACACTTTTAAAATAATAAGTTTGAAACATTACCCTGTTTATTTTTACTTCATCTCAAAATCGAACTTCAATAATAAATCATTTTTGTCTTCTATCCTTAACGAGTACACAAGGTCCACCGTCGATCCAACTCTCTCATCGATCAAACGATACCTCTTTCCTGAAATTTTTGGAGCCGCCTGAATGTTAAAAAGGTCAAGCCTCTAGAGACTTGCTTCGGAGTTTCGGATTTCGAAGTTTTGCGCTTTGGGCGTTTCACCATATAACAACTCCAAAATCTTGATATCTGAAAAGTGTTCAAAGGGTCTTAGTCATCATACATGTATACCTTCCTAAGCTTTGACACATCATTATGAGTAGTGGCTTGTCGAAACATCCATAAAGTTGTTTTTTCGACACCTGAAGCACATAGATAACAAAAAGATAACCCTATTTTAAACAAGTTAATCTCAATTAATACTTAATTAAATAATTTCTCACTTTCGGAGTTTGGATATTTTCCATCCATTGCACTCAAATATGACGAAGCACGAAACCCTGAAATACTTGAAGATAAGAACGATTATTTATTGGATAAAACATGATTAAAATTAATTAATCACTTCGTGATTTCACTTTTTGGGGATCCCGTCTTGAGAAACTACCAAAATCTCGAGGTCCGAAAATCCGAAAAAACACTTAACGATAAATGTGATTAACTAATGCATTAATGAGGATTATCTTGTGATTAATTTTTCACTGAATCGTAGCTCGGGTAAATTCAAATGTTATTTGTCAAAACTTCTAATCACGAACCACCAGACATTAATGACATTAATAATCGACCTACGACAATCATTTCAAATAAGATCTATGACCACAGCCTAAGTATTTTCATTAAGGAAAGTGAATGCACCATCAGTAAATTATTTGTAACTCAACTCATTTAGGGGAAAAGGATATTGAAGTTTGAATTTCATTTGCGTTCTCACAGAAAATAAAGTTTGAGCAAGATAAGAAGTACACACATTTCTTGTAACAGGTAACAGAGTTCTGAAATCGTGACATCATGGCTCCACGGAAAACAGCTAAAGTGTCTAGTGAAAGCTCAAACCCAAACACAAACGTCTTCTCATACACGTCGCCCATAACCATAGATACCGTGAAAACCTAGACGCAGGTATTCGATATTCTACAATATGAATTGATCAACTAGCCAGATGATTCAGGCGAAGAGGTGCATGAAACCCAGGCTATGAGATACAAATATGTCGCTCAATCAGAGCTGCATAAAATAACAACGCAGCCTAGGATCATGATAATGATATGATCGGTTGGACATTGGAGAATGTCGACCTCTCAACCAAGAGTATCTGCAATTCGCAAAGGGTTGCAGTTGGGTCTTTCCAACCAGAGCATTTCCAGGTAATGTACCAATTATCTCCAGTTCCCAATTATGTTTATAATGTCACTTTCCTGATGGACTTCGACAAAAAAGAATGTGCTCAATATGGAAAGAACTTACCTGACTTGATCAAGGATTGGTGTTCACGTCCTGAGAAATTTAGAGCAGACACCCATGGAGTATATGTTGTTGCCTCATTAGAGCCTCACATGATGTATGTAGTCATGATGTTGTGTAGACTTTTCAGGAAGGAAAACACTGCTCATTTCTTATTACCATGGGTACCAATCATGTATACAGTAGCAGAGGGGTATTCTTTCGATTGGGCCAAAATATTTTCGGACAAATTGGTCAGGGAAATCACAGAATATCGGTCATTGAAATCCAAAGGGAAATCTGCCCCATTTTACATGTTTGCTTATATTATGGATGT
>JZKD02S1539106.1:0-10467 GCA_000966675.3 Picea glauca | reverse complement strand
GTAAACATGTTTAATCAACACATTGTATCTTGTTGAACAACAAACAATTCACCTTGAAGAAAAGTTAAACATTATATGGCATTACATGTTGTAAGTTTTTGCAATCACAATCCAAATTAAATGATTGCATAAAACTAAAGTTAAACATTATATGGAAACTCTAAATTTAAATGAGCGATACATTTCAAATTTAATTTAAAAACAAAGAAATCATTAATAATGTTAATCATTAGCGTACTCATAATACATTTTATAAATCAAACAAAAATAACATCAAAATGATATGAAAAACATAATATATATGAGTGATATACATATCATTATACATGTCAAATACACGTCTCATCAAAATAAATAAACGTGTCATATATACATCTCAAGTCAAATATAAAACAATAAATATACATGTCAAGTACCACTACTAGGTAAGTCCACCACTAGGGCCAGAGGCATCAATGCCTTTGCTACGAGAGGTAGAGGGTCTATCAATATGAGGAGGAGGAGGAGGAGAATCGATGGATGGTGCCGCTGGTGACACATGAGGAGGATGAGGAGGAGGAGGAGGTAGAGGGGATGTCGGTTAGTCTGGTGGAGGACCAGGTGGTGGAGAATCATGTGGTGGAGGATCAAAAGCATCATCCTTAGAAGATGAGCTGGGTGAAGTGGAATGAATAGCTTTCCTCAACCTTTGGATGAGGTTGAGGGAACTGACAACATGATGCATCAATGACGTCATGTCAAAAGGAAGGGTCACCTATATTTCAATTATCTTTGGTACCCGTAATATCTCTTGAACGTGTACAAGTACCACTCCCTACTTGAAAATCAGACCACACATGTGAATCACCACCTTGGTTTAGAGTCTTTGATCTGGCCTACATGGCATGGTGGGTCTTTGTGCCAGAGGATTCTTAGTTGTCTCATCCATCTCCTCATCGTATTGGGGAGGCTCATTCCCAACATATGCGTCAATATCTGCAAAACAATAGTCAATAATAATCAAATAATTGAAACATAATGTTACAATAAATTACATGTGTAGTAAAAAAGACAAAAAAAACATGCAACTAGATTTATCAAAACATAACGATAATATTACCTCTACCATCAGGTGGCTCGTCTAGAGTAAAGAAGATATTCATACATTCTTTGCAATCCATCCATGTGTACAGGTATTGTACAATATCAAGGACATGATTGTCCTCTCCAGCAAAAAAATCACATATCTAGGCTACCGACCTGAGTACACGACCACTTTGAGTAGCCCCTCTTAGGAAATAACTGCCCCCAAATGCACTTACATGCATTAGTCATACGTCTAGGAGGGAAGTAGGGTAGTAACGAGTGAGTGACATGAAACTTTAAAAAAAAAAATGTAAATAGCTTAGACGTAAATGGGAAGAATAAAATCCCATAAAAAGCAGAGCAACAATGATCCAATGCAAAACAAAACCGACGCACAAATATCTCCAACCACCTAATTAGTCGGGCCTCTAAACTAAACTATCTACATAGTACATCAATAAGCAACTAATGCATTGCCTATCAGAGGTAAAGTGTGTCAGTGCCATGATAATAAGGGACATACACATAACCTCCTCTGCACCAATTGCATCTATGTATAATTAACCACCAGTAACTGAGAAGTCCGTAGTGAAACAATGTTGTGATTGGCATATCTATGCACATATGCCAACTGGTTCTCTCCTGCAATGTCAGGTGGTAGATTAGGGAACTAGGGCCAATCCTCCCCCCTCCTAGACATCCCGGTGATAAAATAAATATCCTCCTCTTTGGGTTGATACCACAAATCGAGATCGAACTTGAATGTGTGTTGAGCATGATCCTAGCGAGGGATCAACTACTGTAAAAATGAAGAGCTCCCCATGAAGGATGTAGCCCCCTCATAAAACGTGAGGATGTCAACATCCCTCAAAACGAAACGATTCTACAGTGCAATAGAGTGAGGGACCCTCTCCCTCTCTCTGGCCTCCCACTCATGTACAAAGTTGTAGATGTCGACCTCTTGTTATTGCTTCTATTCCCACGCTCGTCATTGTTGTCTCTAATTCACATACAATTCTTTTTAGGCGTGCACACACACACACACAAATAAATCAAATTGAAATTATAAAACACACACACACACACAAACATAACCATGTTGTATTTATCAAAAACTGAAATTAATTTATGTTTATAAAAAAATGTGGTAAAGTGATTGATGCGCCTTTAATCATACACATTGTTAACTGTGCACTTTGTCAGAAAACAAGCACTGCCATCTTCACGGTGCTCCATGTTATTTGGTGCACCAGTGCTACCTTAGTCATTACACACACTGAAATGCTAGTTTTTATATGTGTGGTGTGATGCAATGCATCGGTGTGGGTTACTACCTAAAACACGTTAGTGTGTGATGCCTTGTATTAAACGATACACATCATTAATCTACACTAGTAAGATCAGTGCTCCATGTTCACAATTTTCATGATGCTCCATGTTATTTGGAACATAGGTGTTACTTTATTCATTAAACATACTGCTATGCTAATTTTTTTATGTGTTGTGCGATGTGGTGCACTGGTGCAGGTTATTCCCTATAATGCATTGGTTCACATTGCCTCGTATAAAACGATATGCATTGTTAATGTACACTAGTAAGTTTTTTGTTCCATGTTCGCAATGTTCACGATGCTCAATGTCATTTGGCACACTCGTACTATCTTAGTTATTAAACGCACCGTTATGCTAATTTTTTATGCGTTGTGTGAGGTAGTGCATTGGTGCATATTTCTCCCTATAACGAATCAGTGTGTGGTGCCTCATCTAAAACGATACACACCATTATTTACACTGGTAAGTTTGGTGCTCCATGTTGCCTAGATCCCTAATGTGTATTTTTAGTGGCACATATTGTTTTATAACGCATTGATCATGGGGCGTTCAATGTGGTTTATTTTCTAGAATTCACTAATGGGTTTATTGCAAAGATAACGCCTCTTCTAAGACAAGAGGCATTGATAATGCACATGCCCCATTCGAGTGCACAATGCTTATCTTTTAGCAATGCGTTGAGTAGTTTTATACACACTGCTAGTGGTGTTTCCTCTAAATTCATATTTTTGACCATGTGCAATGCCTCTTATAAATTCACATGATGCACTATGTCTAGGGTGAGTCGAACACATGAAGCGCACTGCATAGAATTTAAAAAAGAAGAAGAAGAAAACATACTAAATTTAAGCCCAATTTTAAATTTTAATCCAACGAAAATAAAATAAGGAGGCAACAAACAATTTACCTAGTCTCTTCTCGCTCGACGAGGCATAGTTGGCCCATAGAGAAAAAAGGAAAATGTGCATTACTTTTCAATATTGGAGAATGTATGGAATCTTCTGACGAAGCCGTCGAACCGAGGAAGCAACACTGTAGAGGACTACAAATGGGGCAACAATAGAAGGAGGGTGAGCATCAGTGCTTGTGTGAATGGTTGGAAGTGCAAAAGGAAATGTAAGAATGAAATTTAGTTTGGCAATTTGTTTACCTATCGTGGTGCACCTGACAATAAGATGCACCAGTGCATTCTGTAGTACTTGATCGCACAAGTATGCTTTTTTTTGTTTATTTTACCCTATAGCGGTGCACCAAATAGTAAGATGCACTGATGTGCGGTAGTTTGTGTAACACATCAGTTGGAATTTTAGCTAATATATTAAAAAAACTCAAGGCTATAGTACTATTAAGAGCATTGTTATTGTTATTTGGTGGGCCACTATTATATAAGCGCTGGGGTGGTTACGTTTTTTAAGCACATCGGGAAAGGTTTTTTGGTTTTTAATTTTTTTTATTATAAAAAATCGTTCTAACTTGATTTGGTGTGTCCTTTATGCACAAATCAATGCTCTTCATTTATCGTGGAGCATTAATATGCATTTGATGTTTTTAAAATAAAAAATGATATTTTAGTATTTTATTTTAGTAATAGTTATCAATGTGATTTATTAGTTCAACACTGAGACATTATGTTAGTGAGCGCATTGGTGCATTTGTACAACTTAGGTGCACTGATGTAAAAACCTTCGCAAAAATCTCCAACTACCTGTCTCCGCTACAAATAGAGAAGAGATAGATTTTCCGGGGAGGTTACGTAAAAACCTTTGTTACAAGGTGTTCTCCTTGTAGTGTAACTTGAAAGAAGGAGATTTTGTGGAAGGCCTTGAGAAGTAACCCTATCCTTTGGAAAATGCTTGCTAGCTGAGGAGAGAAGGGAGCAAGCCTGAACTTCAAGGCTCAATTACATTGGATAAGTCTTTGACAATGATGGCCTCTCCTTGGAAAATTCTCTGAAGAAGTCATATTCCCTAATAAGATGTCGGTGCCCTTAATTTTTTGTCTATAAAGTGATCCAACCCCTACACAAACTTGAGCTTGTAGTATCCTTCAAGATCAATTACGAGCCCCCCAACTCTCTCAACCCCTGAAATCATGGTCATAATAAGCCTTAATGTTTAGTGTCTAGTCTTAAGGATGATAAGAGGGTGGACTTTGATCCACTTATATGTGCATAGATATTGTAGTGCAAGCCTCACACGTTCGACCGATACCTTAGGGTGTCTCATGGAAACCATTAGGGGATGAACAAGTCTTTACGAGAATTGAACATTAATCAATGACAAGAAACTCCTCACTCCTTACCATTGGGTCCAACACCTTTGGACTTAATGTGAGTTATATTTAACATTAAGAAAGAACATAATATTCAAAATATGAAACTTCTTTTTAGTGTTTTCAATGTGGAGTAGATTCAAGCTTACAATAAATCTATATCCATTTAAATACAATAAGATAAATAACATAAAGCCATATTTTATTTTTTCAAAACATTAAATTTATTTTGATTCATTTAACACTTACAACATAAATAACAAGGGTTGCATGGCAGCTTAGTCCCTGCCAAGTAGATTTGGAAATGGAGTAATTGTTGATGATGATGATTATTGTGAAACATGAACAATATGTTAACTAGCACAACCGCTAACTCGCGACTGGTGAACGCCGAAAGGCTTACGGCTGGTAAAACTCCTGCGTAGTTAAAATAAACCTAATTAGCATAGTAAAAATGCTAGGCCCACGAAAATCCAGGGCACAGGCCCACAAAAATCCATAGTGCAGGTTAATCATCCAAACGTGGCTTGCACATATATTAATCTATGTTAATCATCTAAACATGGCAATCATATGGCCTCACAGTAATTTCTTAATATGATTAGGTAAATGTGAAAAAGTAAGCAGGTTAAGGGATGCATTCATAAATGCAAGGAAGTTATGAACAATAAATCACATTCATTGATTTAGGAGGACGACTAAGAATATACTTGCATCTTCAATTGTTAACCATCAGATTAAGATTTTAGATTAAAAGACCATTAATTGTGCCCATTTCCAATAGGTGTATGCCTTTTGGCATAATTAGGGGGCTAGTTTCATAGTCTTAAAAGAAATCAATTTGTAAATATTTTAAATGAAAAAAATTAACACAGATAACTATACCGTCAAAAAGATTGGAATTCAAAAAATTCGACCTAGACTTACAAGGAACGTAGGAAGACATGGTGCTCCATGACACTTAGTTTATAGATTTGTCATATGCCGTATTGGCCAAGATCTCTGACCACATTTTTACTTTAATGTGGCTGTTGTATAGTTTTGGGATTAACCTAAATTTCATTCCAATTAAGTTAAGCTAGCCAACTGCAAATTGCATTTTAAAAATATTCAATTTTTCTTTTTGAAAATAAACCTTTCAAATTTAATAATATTTATTATATTACATAATAAATATAATTTAAATAATATATTAGATAATAAATATAATATAAATAATATATTAGATAATAAATATAATAATGCATAATAATAAATATATATTACAATTTTTTATATTTAGATGTGGTGATTGGTGAAATTCATTGATTATGTAATTAATTCTACATATTGAAAGACGTGAAGGGAACAATAACACTTCAATTCTATCAACCAATTAAAAATGAGAAATACAAATATTTTTATTATATCCAAAAATATATATTTGTTTTCGTATGTTAAACATTACATTGCATACTCAATTTTATGATAAAAAGCAAATTAATATCACATCAATGTCACATCAAAAGCAAACTCATTACTATAGTCCCATGACAAGCACTAATAACATATCATTTTCAAAACTATTTGTATATAGTAATAGTAATCAATCATAACTATCATCACTACCATTCCACCACTAAATTATAATAAATTTATCACTTCCAAAAACAATAAAAAATTTAAAAAAAATCCATCAACATGGAAAGCTAAACATAGAAAGCATTTGAAAATAATCTTGTATGCTTTTTCTAATTTTCTAACTGGACTTTCAAATTTCAATTATTTATTATTAAGTTATATGTCTATTTAGTTGGAGTTGAAAAGAGCAAAGTACCATTATACAACACTACAAGTATAACAAACCTGACATGACAAATGATCTAATATAATAATAAAATGGGTGGATTTGTAGTTATAATACGAAGTAGTTATAAATATTATTATGGTTGGAAGTGGGTGAAAGGTGGAATCTTATGATATGGTGGAGGGATGACTTAATAGAGAAGAAAGAAGTGTAAAGCCATTATTTATTATTTTTTTCTCTTTTTGTTATTCAATGGTTTTTCCTAACATGAAAGCAACAACTTGTAAATTGTTTGATACTAAATTTAGAACGAAGTTAGATAGAGACAATACTTATGTTTAAGTATATTCATTTTCAATTTCTCATTTCATGTATAGTCTATATTCATTTTAAATTTCAATTTCTCATTTCATGTATAGTTTATATTCATTTTAAATTTCAATTTGTCATTTCATGTATAGTCTCATTTATTGTTTGGGTGCTTTTTAATTTTTAATGTGGTGAACTTAAATATATAAATTTAAGCGAGTGAATAATTTTCAAATTGTTCATTTTAGATATTTTTAGTTATTATCTAAGTTTTTTATACATTACATAGATTAGTGTTGATTCTTGTTATTATTTTAAAGTTTTTATACATTTATTTATATCAACATGTTATCTTTGTATAATTTTTTTGATATCAATATGTTATTTTTTTACAATTTTTTAATGGATACTCAAGTTTTTTTAAGATAAATAAATAAGGGTATTTGAGTCGATATTTACAAAACTTACCTTTGATCTATGTGGTTAAAGTCAACGCAACTGCATTTTCCAAAGCTTCAACACTACTCTACTTTATATCTTCATTTTAATTATGGATTTATTAAAACTCATAGGTACATGAGACTTTATCTGTCGTGCAATATGAGAATTTTTGTAGTACAATAGAAAGTTTGTTCCCATCAACTTTGGATTGAGATAGACTACCATATTTATTGAGAGCACATACATGTTAAACTTGTTCCTTAAAACCTCAATTTGAAGAGGATTTTGTATTTAGATACACCTCTTGTATAAAATTATTGAAAATTTGTATGTCTTTTTCAAAGACTCGTATAGGTTTTTATAGGATTTCATTGCTTACCAAGATCAAAGATCAAAAGTGCTTAGCCCTTTTCTTTCGAGAGATATTAAATGCACATCAACAACTTTCTAAGAATAAGTCCTCCATGACGATGTATATTAGGATTATTACTTCTTATTTTCAACGTTTTAACCATTTAAATATTTAAATATGAAGATCTCTTATCGTAAATCAACAAATTATCGATCGCTATAATCCCTCTACGTCTTCGACATGGACTAATAAATGGTAGATTAATAAAGCTTTGCAAATTTAAAAATACAAATGTTTTTACATCAATAATATAATTGTTTGACTTTAAAAATTATAAATATTTTTTCTATAATTATCTCTTTTTATAAAACACTGTTTTCATGAATCTCTTTGTTATTTATCATTTTGGTTGATGAAATTTTTATAATTATTTTTTAATTTTAGGTTGTTTCTATGTAGTTTACTAACATGGGTTTGAATTTCATATATTTTTATTGGTTAATTTTAAATTTTAGTGAATTTTGATATATAATATATAAATTAAATTAAAATCGATATGACCATTTTATTGGTTAATTTTAAACTTTAGTGGATTTTGATATATAATATATAAATTAAATTAAAATCGATATGACCACTTTGCTCACTTTTATTAGTTAATTTTAAAGTTTAGTGGATTTTGATATATAATATATAAATTAAATTAAAATTGATATGACCATTTTATTGGTTGATTTTAAACTTTAGTGGATTTTGATATATAATATATAAATTAAATTAAAATCGATATGACCACTTTGCTCACTTTTAGATCGATAAAATTTTATAATCATTTTAAAAGTTTAAAACAATAAAGATTCCATCCGTTATTTTTTAATTAAACATTTATTAATTAAATATAAAAGCACAATGATGTATTAAAAAATCAAACTGCTTTGACTTTCGAAGTTGTTCTGAGTATGGTGGGCACCCTTTTCCTTTAAATATTATGACAATTTAAGCTCATAACATTTGAACGATAGAGTAGAGAGTGAAAACAGTTCATAATGATTTTAGATTTGAATTGTGTTACCATTATTGATATTTTGAATAATGTTATTATTGTATTGAGAGTAACTTGGTGCTTTAGTATGGGGGAGATATTGTTACGTTAACGTTATGTTAGATAATATTACATTAAAAAAATTAAAGTAGGTTTAATTAAAAAAAATTAATAATAATAAAAATAAAGTTGACTCAATTAAAAGAAAACAATTACACATATATACTACATATTTACATATGACAACATCTAAAATATTAATTCCTTCATATTAAATTATACTTAAAAAAATTACAGCTTAAGAAATTTGATCCCTCATGTTTGATAGATCCGAATTTAAGATGGATCTAAGCTGGTCTATTTTAAAAAGGATAAAAAAACATGTTAATTGAAAGAACTTGAGAAGATGTAGAGTACCTAATTTTAAGGGTATATTTTGATCCATTTCTAAAAAGGAGTGGTAGAAGTATTTTTCAAGTTTATTGGTATATGAATATTATTTTTGAAACAATCTTGTTAAACTACATTTTACAACATTCTCTCTAAGGTATTGTCATCTTGTAAATAATCATCCATGTCAACTTCTGTATCATTGTTTCATCATTGCTATCTAAAGAACTGATGGCATCACAAAATTTTCGAATTGTTGACTTGGGATGAGGTGGGAGTCAAATAAGTCATTGATGCAACCATGCATGTTATGCTTCCTCATCGAGTTATTATCTTTTAGTAAAATCCTCTTGATTTGACATTGTCATGGGGTGTTGACGGGATTTTTCATATGTTGTGTACTACTTGATCCCCACTAGTAGATTGGCATGTTAGTGAAAGAGAACAAGAAACCAAGTTTTACACTATTAAGCTAAGTAAGTAATAAACAAACTATGGCTCGAAGGGAGAAGAGAAAATAAAAAATTGTAAGTTGCATTCCTCGAAGGATTGTCCAAACTTGAGTGGATGAGCAAGATAAATAGACCTAACTCCAAGAACCTACACAGAAGACAAACAAGAAAACACCTTCCCTACTCTACAATTATCAAACCCTAGATCTAAATCATAAAACTAAGTACAAATCGGTATAGACCTATTTTTAGATTCAATGGGAGAAAGCAAATGCATTCTAATAACAACATTAAATCAACATTAGTAAATTGAGGAGGAAGAAAGATATTCTAATACAAGTAGAAAATATACAATAATGAATCCATACTTTTCTATGGTAAGATGCCTCCAAGTCATTTCTCCTTGTGGTCTGCTCCTCTTAAAGCTCTCTACTAATCGAATGGTCTTCAATGGTTCCTCTCAAATCTCCACAAGCAAATTGGAGAAGTGGATACAATGGTGCAAATTGGATTACTTTATATAAGAAGAAGAAGATCACAATGTCATAACCTCTCCAATATCCAACCAAAGATCATCTAGGATTCTAATCCCCTATGAAGGAGGCCTTTTATCAATGCTTTTACAAGAAGAATAACTCCACCTTCTAGAACCATCCCAAAATATGTGTGCCTTAGGTGCGCTAATAATGATCAAACATGACAAAATCAACCTAAGTGTGTTTCTTGATTAGGTTTGACTTCACCAACATGGATCATACAAGTTATACCCATTATGTGTGTCGTCACACACTTTTCAAGAAAATAAGCATAGAGGTCAAATACACTAAATAAAAATAATAATTTCTCAAAGTTACAGACACTTAGTGTTAAGCCCTAATATTGGCTAATTACCCCTTAATTGGGGCATATTAGATTAGTAATGTTGTTTTATTTATGTCGGCTTTAGGCCATTAGTTGTAACTATACCTCCTAGTCTCCTATATATACCAAGGAGACATTTTCATTTTGAATCATCTTGTACTTGAAC
>JZKD02S1539095.1:0-10467 GCA_000966675.3 Picea glauca | reverse complement strand
TGGCACATAAGGCTCCATCCTTGTGCCCAATTACTGTGTTCTTGTTTCAATGTAGCAATACAGAGAATACAATGGACATGAAAGCAAGCTGCTACGTAGGAACACATGAAAAAAAAGATGGAGTATAAATTTATTTATTTCAAGATAGCAGCACAGAAAATAGAATTGACATGAAGACAAATTAATGTACATGAAGATATGGAGTATCCAAGGAGAAAAAAAATAGAGCTGCAAACCAGTGCAACAAATATAGATAGAGTAAATGAAAAACTATTGGATATGGAACACAGATAGAAATATGCACCTTTGCATGGATTCTTCTACATTTATGGTTAAGACTTCTTTGCCGTGTCCAATTTTCCTGTTTTTTTTCTATGAAAAAAAGTATAAAACAAAATGGACATGAACATAAGTTGACATGTAAATAAAAAAAGCAAGTAATATGTACATAGAATAAATAAAATAGAATAAAAGGAGTAGAGTAGTAATAGATAGTGTTAGAAGAATGTACCATTTTTTTTTTGTTCATCCATGTTTGTGTATATATAAAACATTTTGTAAAAACAAATTGTGCCCAAAATCAATTACAAAGCAGGGAAAACTAAGAAGTTGGATATCTTGATTTTCTGCAACAAGATAGATATATATGCTTTGAAACATAGAAATATGATTTTGCAATATGTTTGATGTATATTTCATAATTCAAGTGCAATACCAATTGTATGGTGACCAGACCAGTATGTGTACAAACCAGGGAAAACTAAGAAGTTGGATAATTTGGTTTTCCGCAACAAGGTAGACAAATATGATTTGAAACATAGAAATATGATTTTGCAATATGTTTGATGTATATCTCATAATTCAAGTGCAATACCAATTGTATCGTGATCAAACTAGTATGTGTTTAAGATAAAGATGTTTTATTTATAAATGGGTACATTCGACCATACATGGTCAATAAGTTCGTTTTGTACATGGCTTGGGTTGTTCAAAAGAAAGCGGAGACTGTATTTGCACATGTAGTTTTCCAATTCTTTTGTTCTGGCATTATTTTGTAGCATGTCAATATTGAAGTCTCCTAAAATGACAATGGTTTCGTTCAGATGCAAATGGTCTAATGCATTGGAAATAAAATTTAGTATGTTGGAGAATGTTGCATGGGGAGCAACATACAGATTTAGTATTGCAATTTTTGATCCATGGATAAATACTTTTTCAAGCACCCTCTCAACATTGTTTTCTTTGAAATGTATATGCTCCAAAATTGTTACATGTTTTTTCACAAATATCATCACCCCATGTGTAATGTAACTTGATATGCAATTGTGATTTGGAAATTTCTTGTTTTTCATGCATAATTCCATGTATGTTTCCTGTAAGCACAAAATATCAGATTGCATTGTGTCATAGTCATTGAGTATATCATCCATGTGTGCATGCAAGTTGTGCATGTTAAGCGAGAGAATTGATACATATGAGTTTGTTTGTACGGATTGGTAATCATACTGCAGATACCACTTTGTGGTAGTCTTGAGGCGTTGCATTTCAATATCAACTTTCTGTTTGACTTTGAAGTTATCTTTTGTAAGAGGACTTAGTAAATACAAGGAGTTTATACTTCTGACACGAGACAATGTTGTGTATACAAGTCTATGTATTCAAATTCCAATAGGCTGAAATGCAACACTATCAAGTGTCAGTCCTTGCGATCTGTGGACTATACATGCACATGGAAGTTTAATTGGAAACTATTTTCGAATCTTCAGTCGTCTTTTGCTGATGTCAATACTAGTTTTGATATTTGCAAGATAGGTGTCCAATCGCTTGCAGTGTTTGAATTATATAGATAATCCAACTTGTTTGCTTGTCGGTGGCCTATATGCAGTTCATGGAACTTAATCTAGAGGACATCAATTTTTTCTATTTTGGTATAGCATTTGAGTATTCCATCTGCACCATTGACCAATCCATCTTGTGAATCATAGTTGTAGGCATATATTTCAACCAACATGTCTAATTTCAGGACAATTTGAAAAGGTAAAGTGGTTGTATGTTCATGACGTGACACATTTACATGGTTTTCTTCTTCGAGGTCAATTGAATTGATGATGATATCATCGCCAGGCATGAGCGATAGCATGTACCTATTATGCATTGCAACATCCCTATTTGTGTAGAACATGTAAGGGAAGGTTGGGTCTGTTGGTGCAGGTCACATGCACCTCGAATTGATATATGTTAAGTCATCATGTGTTTGGTTGTTTGTCTGCATTCTATTCAGAATTGCAATAAATGTTTCATTTGTCTGGCACATTTTAGTATGCAATTCAAAGCATTTAATATTGTATTTCCAGAAGTCATGTGTCATTTTTTACATGTTAACCATAGGTTGTTCAAATATCAAAGAATCTTGGATGGGATGTGCCTGGTAAAGATCCCCATAGAATATCATGTCAATGTTTCCAAAGTATTTTGTGTGCACATGTTTTATGCTTCTTAGTCGGTTGTCAATGGAATATAAGAAGCGATTTCCAATCAAAGATGCCTCATCTATAAATACAAGTTGCAGTTCTTCATAAATCTTAGACAAGGTATCTAACATTTCCTTGATGAGTGGAAGAAACTGTGACTTGTTAAAAGACATCAAAAATGCAGAGTGGATTGTTGTTCCACCTGCATTATATGCAACTATTAGGCCCTTTGGTTTCATAGGATCAGAGGAATTGTTTGAATCATAGATTCGTATAAACATTTGGAATATTTCTTTCGCTGTGAATGTCTTTAATGTTCCTGCTCCGCCTGTAAGGAACAAGTGCACATGAGTGTGCATGCTCAAGAATTTTTTAAGCGCAGTGTCCTTTAGAATTGTTTTTTGTTCTCGATTCAACATACGTCTAATTGTGTGGTATTCATTATTTTCAATAAGGAAAGGATGTTTTGTGACTTGAAAACCAAGATTGATATGTTTTTCAATTTTTCCTGCTCGAGGATGAGGCAAATCTGCTTGCAAGTCATAGGACTCGTAGGGAGTTCTGGTTGTTTTTCGGTTTGTGAATGTCTCATCAAGATTGTCAGGGTTTTCTAGTTCATTAACTGCACTTTCTAGATCACCCCATGTTGGATTAACATTGTAAGTAAATCTAGATTCATTGATTTGTACTATAGTCTCATAGGCAACATACACAACTTCCCATGTAGGGGAGTTATGTTTTAATGTGTTTTCATTTTTATCGAATGAAACATATAACAATAGTTTTTCTCTACAATAGTTTTCAAAGCCAATATGTTTGTTGTATTTGAGAAACCGTATCACATAGGGTTTTTTTCTTTTCGATATGGGTGCACCATTTTTTTTGTAATGCGATACAAATTCTGCTAAGCAGATATGCTTAATAGGAGATGGACATTGGATGTAATAATCAATAATAGAGGGACATAAAACGTCCTCAGAATTGTCAAGATCTTGTTCTAGCAAGGGCGATGGTTTAAGCACAAATGTGTGTTTCTCAAGTGGAGATGTGTTTATGAGGACACATTTTCTTGAACTACAATTGAGGGGCAGGGAAAGTGCAATGTGGACTTCTTGTTGAGCATACATTTGTTGAATATTAAGTAATGTATTACCAAGCATACGTATCATTTGTATAGCATAAATATGACTTCTTTCATTTTCTTTGTGTATTCTTCTGAATAAACTTGTCCTAGATTTGTCAACCTTTGTCATATACGAGGTACAGTATGATGTTGCATCATATGCATTGAGGACGTATTGCGCATCTGTATTTGCATTCCACATAACTGGCATGTCCTTGGAGAAACTGTTGTTCTAGATATGGGAAAGTTTTTGTTTAAGGAAAAATTTTGGTTGTTTAAGTGTACATTATATGGCTTGGATGTACTCATATTCTGTTAGACTTAGCTCTGTCAAGAAGTCATCGAAGCTCATTAACTCATCAAAGTCTCATTGTTCTAGAAACGCGAACAAGGATTTAGATTTCTCAACGACAACATTGTCCTCTAAACTAAGTGGCTCTATGATTCTTCTTGTTCTCATTGGCGACACAGGGAAGTTGTATCTGCAATGTGGGTTTTTTCATTTTTTACAACTTTTTGTATGATGATGTCTATGAACTTTGGCAAGTTATGGATCCAAATGATCTGTGTTGCATGTTACGTATTTGTCCACAAACTGCCCTATCTATGAATTGTTGTCAGCTCCATAGACCGGTGAACCCTCTATCCACAATAGTGTGTGGTCATGCTCATTTCCCCTATTCTGGAATTCAATCACAAAAAAATAGTCTGATATTTTTTCGAATTTTTTTTCATCATGGCATATCAATTTTCTCAAAGCATTTATTCTATGTCTATAGTAGCAAGTACATGTCATTGGGTCTTTTATTATGAGGTAGTCAATGTCATTATTTTCCATTGTATCAATTTGTTTTTTATGTTTCTTGTTCCTATGCAAGTCAGATACCACATCCACCAATGGATCCCAAAAATGCTCTGCACTTGTAAATGTGATGAAAAATGTTGGCGGTCCCAATTGTCGGATCATTTCAAAAACAATTTTCTTGTTTTGTTGCAAATAGTCAGGAGAGATGCGAATGTTTTTTAAATCTATGTATCCAATATCAGATTTCAAGATTTTTTCCAAGTTTACTTTGTACTTGACATCTTTGGCCAACAACTTTCTTCCTTGTAACTAGCCTTTTCTTATTCGCACCCACATGGAAGACAACACTTGCTCTATTATTATGCGCATTGTTTTGAAAACCAAATTTGTTATGTGACAGGAGAAGTCACCGCTTGAATGTAGAAACTCCCATCGAACTATTTTATGGTAACTGAATCGTTTCGTAATGTCACCGGGACGTGGATCTCCATAGAACAATGTTGGGAAGTTCATTTCCTTAGCAAATTTGTCCTTGAATATTCCAAGTGGATGTTGCCCCTCAGCAGGTGCAATTTCGACAATCTTGTCTTGCAATTCACGAATGCGCTGTGGATTAGTGAATCCATGCACCAATGTCTCAATAGGTGTTTCATTCTCTAATTCATCACTTGTATCAAATTCACTAGCAGTTTCGAGAGTCTGTGCAGAGCTATCATCCCCTTCTCCAAGAACATTGTTCTAGTTCTCATTTATACAAATGTTTTGTGCTTTGTACAGGGCCTTGGAACATAATTCTTTTAATGCTTTCATGAAAACATGCACACACACTTTACATGTCTGATATGCATTTTTGTATTGCAAGAATCTTTTGAGAGCCACATCAATTGTCATTGTATCACTAATGAATTGTGGCAAGTCTTTTTGCACAACATCTAGTTGAACAAGCACATTAATAATTGATCATGTTAAGCCCATTTGAGGTCGTTTATAGCTCCAGGGTATGATTTGTGCAAATGAAATTTGCAGAGACACGAGTCTCTCTTCAAGTTCTGTAAGTGCACTTACATCTGGTAGTGGTGTATTACATCTTATTTGGTCAAGCGTTGCAAACTGTGAAAATTTTCCATTTTCAAGCGACTGTTTGCATGGAAGACAAAATTTTCCACTGGAAAATGTTTTATCATTTAATGTCAAGTGGAGGTATTCTGCTTCCAAATCAGGCGTGAAAGACTTAGTGTTTTTTGTGAAATTCAATTGATCGCAAATTACACATGCAATGGAAGGAGTGTATTTGATTTGTTTCATATAGGTCTGTCTTGCATCTTTCTTCCGTAGGGAAGTATGCGTAGAAAGTGTTTGTTGGTTTTCATTGGTAGTAGTGCATGGTGTTGGTTCTAGCCCACAGATTGTGATTTTTTCCTCTCGGACAATGCCATGACCATTGTGGGATATGTGATCGTACCTGTTTATGTTGTGTTGTGCACGAACACTTGTTTTTAGGTTGTGATATGTCATTTTCTCTCTAGAAGGAAGCGTAGTAATGTATTTTTTTCTCTCATGTATGACCTTTTTCAAGTTGTGATAACTTAGTCTAAATTTCTTGTTCAAGGCCAAGATGACCTCATGGAAATTGGGATGAGTTTCATTCTAATTAAATAGCATGCGACACTTATGCAGATCCGATGTGGTTTGGTTGGCATTGACACTAGACCCTAAACCAATAGTATTTCCTATACTACCAATGTATTTTTCTCTCTCACGTATGACCTTTTTCAAGTTGTGATAAGTAACTCTACGTTTTTTGTTTAAGCCTTGTATGGCCTCATCACAACTGGGACAAGTTTCACGTATTACCTTTTTCAAGTTGTGATAAGTTAGTCTACGTTTTTTGTTTAAGCCGCGTATGGCCTCATCACAGCTGGGACGAGTTTCATTCTCATTAAATAGCATGCTACGTGTATGCAGATTCTATGCAGTTTGGGTGGCATGGACAGTGGACCCTGAACCAGTGGTATTTCCCATCAAAGGTTGATAATGGATATGTGTTGTATCTGTTTTCAACGAGATGATGTCAATTGTTCGATCGTAGTTTGAATCAATAGACTAGGAATGGACAGTGTCATCTGGCAGGGCCGACCAGACCTGGATATTTACTCTAAATATGATAGATAGCCATTGCAAACAAAATCTTCCACCCTCTACATTTCCTTTTTCATATGGAAGTGGCATGTTTACAAGGTATTCTTGCCAACTTCCAATTTCCTACATATTTTCTAGGAGAAATGTCGAAAGGTGTTGATGCAAGCAGCTAAAAGCCTCTTGGTTGCCGCCTATAATTCCATTTCAAAAGGATTGTATAGTGTAAAGCCGCAACAAATGCACATCGAAATCAGTTGCTATCAAATAGAAAATTGCATTGAACAAACTATCTCCACAACTAGATGCAACAATTGTTTCTATCTGCAATCCATGGCAGTGTATACGATGCATAATATGTTTCCATTGTGTTTCAAGGTCTTTGAAAATGAAGGACAAGTAAATATGAGGTCCTCCAAGATTGCATATGGATAATTTCTATACAGTAGTGGTTCATAATGACCACTGACAGGATTGGCATCATGGAACAAGATGCAGTATGGATCACTAGATGTAGTTTTGTTGAATAATCGATATCTTGTTTTTCTTGTCAATGACCATATTCCAATTGATATATTGAGCCACTTAGACATCCACCATATACAAAATGTATCTCCCCAAATTCCTCTCTCGTGTGTAGGAATAATTGCAGATGCAGAAAACCACATCTTTGAAAAATATGTAGTGACATCATGTATTCCATGCATCTGCCAAAGAAAATCAGATGCCAATTCGTATCCATATGAATCCAATGCCTCAACGTTGCCATTTTTTAAACAACCCAAGAAATAATCTATCAATCCACTGTGTAGGTCGGTCGAGGAATAACAGAAATGCAATAGAACCTGAAATGCATCGAAAAGGCAATCTCCTACAGTATACGAGAATGCATTCAATCTAAAAATCCCTTTGCTATGCAATACCTCATCGATGTTGTCATGTACAATGAAGTCCATATCTATTTCATAGGACTCAACGTCTATTACTTGTTTAATCTATTAAACTATGATTTTCAAGTTGTTTCTTAGCTATTTTCAGTTTATATGAAAACAGAGAAAAGAATAAAAAAAAATGAAAAACAAAAAAAAAGACAAATAGAAAACTACAAGCACAGAACTGCGTAGCAATACCGCTATGTATCCTTCAACCTTCTTCTTGTCAAACACAATTTCCCCTAGTCTCCACAGAATATGACAAGAAAACAAACGTACAGTGAACAGTGAACCAAACAGAAGAGATAACGCAAATAAATAACACTATAAATTTGCTGAGCACAAAGACCAAATGTTCAAGGTTTATCATTTTTGAACCTATTCCTGGCATGCATCCTACAAGATTTTTAGAGGCAGAAGATGCCCTGCAAGACAGAAAGGACAGGACAAAGGCAACATGTGGACGAATTTTTTGATTCAAAGAATAAAAGCATTCCCTGTCACAAGACCCTAGTAGATGCTTGCCCCCTTATGACAACTCCGAATTCATTTTCTAAACCCCTTTGCATTGCTATTTTGGAAACAACTATGGAATGGTATCCAGGATGTGGAAGTTGGCATATATTATTGGAAGGGAACAACCTGGAAAAAATCCACGAAACGCATGGTTTCCAGGAACATAAAATAAGAGGAGAACATCTAGTTTTTTTTTTTATATGTCACCATGACTGCGACAAAGGCGGGTTCTGTATAGAACATTGATGTTCAAGAAAAAGGAAAATATTATGGTCGTAAAAACCACACAGAAAGATGTTCTGCAACAAAATTTCGAGGCAAGGACTCCTAGTATTGAAAATTCTTGCTTGCAAGCAACAAAAGGGAATAGAAACGAAACAATGGAATAAAAACTTACCCGTCAATGAGGGATGATAGAAGCGCAACTCCAAAACTTACAAAACACAACAACAGGTCCAACTGCTTGTAAATTTGAAGAACAACAAACCAGTGAACAACCACGAAGAGGTCCAACTGCAACCGCAGGACCTCAACTTTGAAAATTTGAATCAAACAACAACACGAAACATTGAATGAACCAATGAACAAGCATTAACAAGTGAACTAGTAATGCCGGTGAAGAACAATATTGCCCAAATTCACTGCAGACAACACTGTATCAAAAAATGGAAGGAAATTGTTTCATAACACATCTGTAGAATACACATTTAAGGTTGTGAGGCCTGTTATGTAAACACTTCAGACTGTCAGAACCGTCGAAGGGCGTCACGTTGTGAAAACATTTAAGAAAGAATGTAGTGTGGCATGCCTATTTACGTACGCAACAATGACAAAGCCTCTCAAATTACGCCACAATAAAGAAAAATCAAACATAATAATAGTAATAAAAAAATAATAACAATAATAATAATAATAAAAATAGTTCGAACACTAGGGACTATGCTAAAAAAATTGAGTCAGACGACAAAGTAATATGAAAATTGACTATCCATGCTCAAAACTTTGGATATCCAAACATTTCAATATGAATAGTACAAATTCAAAAACACCGTAGATGATAAAAACTTTGGATATGCCAACTTATAAATCATTGGGAATAACAAAGCTGGCAATAAGACCTTAAATCTATTATCCAACGAGATCATGACATATATGGGTTTTTTTATTGTATAAATAATTAAAAATAATGTTTTTAGTTATGTGGTTCAAACAATAGAAATTATGCAAAAATTTGTAGTCAAACGAAAAACTAATATAAAGTCAACGAATTGTCAATCACTATAAACTTTGGATATCTAAACATTTCAGTATGAATAGTACAAATTCAAAAAGTATCGTAGATGATAAAAACTTTGGATATGGCACTATATAATTCATTGGGAATAATGAAGCTAGCAATAAGACCTCAAATCTATTATCCAATCAAATCATGACATATATGGGTTTTTTTATTATATAAAAAATAATGTTTTTAGTTGTGTAGTTCGAACAATAGAAAGTATGCAAAAATTTGTAGTCAAACTACAAACTAATATCAAGTCAACGAATTATCGATCACTATAGTCCCTCTATGCCTTCGGCAGGGACTAATAATACGTTTATGAAATTCATGTTATTATTATATGAACTTACTAATCCATACTCTAAACTAGAAGACAAATATCTTGATGGACCCACCATTATTTTTACAACTTGGCAACAACATTGAAAACTAATTAATTAAATAATAAATAGGATAATTAGATGGGTAATGGTTTATATTGTTAGGGGATTAGGGTTAAAGCAGTTAGGGGTATCAGGGATTAAACATTAATGGTGATTAATATGGAATAATGCTAATTATTAAAAGTATAATGCAATGGATAGAAGATAATAGCATAGCAATTGTGCTTCAATTATGTTAGATAGATTAATATTAGTAATCATAATTAATTGATGAGGAAAATGGTAGGTGAATTATGATTAAGCAGAGAAATGGCACAACTATACATTGTTCAAATTTACAATACAACGAGGTGGGTATAATAAATGGATTGAAATATGAAAAGCATATATGTGTGGTGGGTGGGGGATTATTGATTTTATATTATCAATATGAAAACAAAGTCACATTTGTATCTACACAAGAACTAGGAAATCAAAATAAATTAATGTAATGAAACAACCCTTAAATTATGTTTATTAGATGTATCTTATCTCTATTAAAGTTTAGGAAAAAGGAAAGAAAAAATGATTAATTCCTTACAACATTTTTCAAAAACAAAGAATTATCATCGTTGGAAAACATTAAGGACGTCTCAAAATAGAAGCATATACTTTCTATTTGATTAGAAAATAAACTTTCAGAATAGCAAAAAAATTGAAAAGAAAATGAACTTGGAGTATTGTATCTATGAATTTGGAGGGGAGTACACCCTTGCTTTAGTCTCTTCCACTTGCAGTATAACACCCATATTGGTGTTAACTTCTCATATTATATAATTA
>JZKD02S1539094.1:166779-176978 GCA_000966675.3 Picea glauca | reverse complement strand
CCTATATGATTGGAAGTTGGTGCTTCCATCCAGTTGGTGCTGGAAACACTCAGGGAGTTGGTGCTTCCTTCTAGTTGGTGCTAGAGAAACCAGGGATTTGGTGCTTCCTTCTAGTAGGTGCTAGAGAAACCAGGGAGTTGGTGCTTCCTTCTAGTGGGTGCTAGAGAAAACAGAGAGTTGGTGCTCTTATCAAGTTGCAGCTTGCAAAATAGAGGTTGTAGTCTCATTATGAGTTGGTGCTCATATGTATGATAATGTAAAGAATGTAATTATTACTTATCATATAAAGAAAATGAGGTTTTTACCCTGTATGGGTTTCCTCGAAAAATATTTGTCTCTATGTCTCTCATATATGTGACTGATGTTGAATGTGCCAGTGTTTATTTCCATGCATTATTGTGATCATCATTCAGTGTTTCTGCAAAGAGTTTTAAAAGAAGCATAATTGTTTAAGCTCAGTGACAACTGACTCATCCCCCCCCTCTCAATTGACCAACAGCATCTCGACTCTCCAAGTGGTGATCCCCGAAATGACAAATTACTCTTCTCTTCAACTTCTCTGATGGTGTGACCACCAGTTGAGACCACGGGCTGTGCCAAAAAGGCACTTCGCGAGTTTATAAACTTCATGTGATCGACGATTGATATCTCCATAGATCCGACGGTCCAGATCTTATCGCAATCTCGCATCTCGCGAGTTCACACAGCATGCTCCGTTGACTCCAAGTCAGCAACTTGACCTATGATTCGACGGTCCAGATCTGATCTTAATTCAGTGGCTCAGATCATATCGCAATTTCGCATATCGTGATTTCGGCCTTCATATTTCTTGGCTCTCCAAGTCGCGAGTCACGAAACTCCGAAATGGAGTCTCGGATCAACGGTCCAGATCACACCTTCATCTGACGGCTACGATTAAATCACGATTTCTCATATCGCGAGTTTGATAGTTATGTTTCTTGCCTCTCCATGTCGCGAGTCGCGAAACTCCGAGATGAAACTGGATCAATGGTCCAGAACAAAACTGTGATCTGACGGCTGCAATTAAATCGTGATTTCACATCTCACAAGTTTGATAGTTATGTTTCTTGCCTCTCCATGTCACGAGTCATGAAACTCTGAGATGAAGCTGGATCAATGGTCCAGAACAAAACTTTGATCTGACGGCTGTGATTAAATCACGATTTCGCATATTGCGATTTTGATAGTTATGTTTCTTGCCTCTCCATGTCGCGAGTCGCGAAACTCCGAAATGGAGTCTCGGATCAACAGTCTCGATCAACACTTGATCTGACGGTCATCGGGAATTGTAAATGGGATCTAGCGATCAGAAATGTTGCTTCTCCTCCCGAGCTTTCTTTGTTCCGCTTACTCTGATCTTGACATCGCTTCTGAGCTTAATCAAATCTTCTCTGCAGCGTCTTCTCATAATGCCAACCTTCATTGTTATACTTGCCATCAATGACAAGCATTCGTTGTCTGTTAAATATTTTCCAACAGAGTACCACCTCTATAAAAACGCAAGGGGATTTATATCCTTGTGTGGTTCTCGTTTCGGTCCTAACGGATTCAAGCATCAACCATAACCTACACCCCACCCATTTTGGAGATGAGTGAAACCCTACCACAAGTCAGTGGAACATAGTGGAGGGGTTTTTTCCTAAGAATAAAAAGAGATTAATAAATCTGAATCCCTTGTATGGCACGGACGAAAATTGTGATTTCAACGGGTGCCAAATATTATCAACCGCTCTTGCCCAAGGAAATTCATGAAAAATACTTAATCGGATCCCCCTTTTTTCCCTCTCGATTCTTCTCTATGTAATAAAGATGATCCTTTTATAAGAAATTTTCAAGCAGTTTATCATGATTTCATCACATAAATATGTCCTAAAAATGACACCCAAAGAAGATAAGATAAGTTTTCCTTATAATATGTCTTTATACAGACATCTTCACTCTTTTGAAAATATTAATTGTGCTAACATCTGATGTTGTTGATATGGGTGAGGTGCAAGATACATACATGATTAGGAAAACTATAAGTGAAAAAGAGATTGTCATTGAAGTTAGTCCAAATATAGAAGAGGAAGCAAAAGCAGGGTTTGGTGCCTTAGGCCCAATACATAATGATACCATCTGTTGCACGAACATAAATATGGTTTACAAATTGGGATAATTCTATAAAATGTTTCAATAGGATTCATACCCATATTTTCCAAATGTTAACCAAGATCAAGGTGTTTGTCAAATGATAAAACATTCTCGGCTGCATAAAATAATTGCACACTTTGTCATGTTACCATGTGCAGAGGCCATCTCATGGATCATCCACCAGGAAAATGTGGGTAATATCTTAATCAAAGACACTCAAGGGAAGGATATCTCATCATTCCATACCTTAGTCTTGCACACATGCAATAAACTTCCCATAGAATAAATTGAACTCACATAGGACTTGATGCTACAGTTGTAGATTTTTACCTTGTACAATTAATTACTGCAAATAGATTATAATAAAAGCATAAAATATACAATGGAACACACACAGTACACAGATATTTTACCCTGGAAACCTAAACTAGGAAAACCAACAACTTGTTTAGAGTCACACCTCTAATATTTTATTCATCATATTCATTGTTTAGAATATAATATATAGATAGATAGATAGATATGATCCTGCGGCATCCAAAACCCCTAATACATTGGCTTGAATTATTCAACAACCCTAATTCCTTAACCAAAATTAGAAAACCATGTGTTGAAAAACCGCTAAAAACAGACGCAAAAAATTGCAAAAAAAAAAATTGAGGGCTCTACCCCCTTGTGACACCCTGGGAAAGGGGGATGCACCCTCCCACATGTTTGGTGCAAAACAATGTGTGGGTTTGGTCCTGCAAATGATATAATACATACCCAACATTATCCCACTTTTTTGTTTTCTTTGCATATAGGGGGTTACATGATTAGATAGTCAACAATCCAGGGGAATAATGCCCATTGTTTCTCTACACCAGGAGAACTTCTTAATGCTCAATGAATTTGTCAATGAATCAACAACATTCTTCAGAGTGTCCACCTTCATCAGCAACACCTTCTTGTATTCAACCATGTCTCTCACAAAGTGATACTGAACATCCATATGCTTTGTCTTTGAATGATAAGTCGGGTTCTTCGCTTGGAAGATTGCACTCTGGATATCACAATCTATCATTACATCTTGTTGTACCAACCCAATACATGAACACAATCTATGTAACCATATTCTTCCTTGTTTGCATGAGTGGTTGCCATGTATTCAACTTTTGTAGTTGAGAGTGCCACTACAGACTGTATTTTTCTCATCCAACTGATTGCTCCTCCAAACAAGTCAAACACATACCCACTTGTAGATCTTCTGCTATCCAGATCTCTAGCCCAATCTAAATCAACAAACCCATGTATGTCCCAATCTAAATCAACAAACCCATGTATGTCCAACACTCTATCCAATCTTGGTCTTCCTTGGTAGCATAATCCATAATTATTAGTTCCACACAAATACCA
The DNA here is from genome assembly GCA_000966675.3 of Picea glauca. Lineage (NCBI taxonomy): Eukaryota > Viridiplantae > Streptophyta > Pinopsida > Pinales > Pinaceae > Picea > Picea glauca. The sequence goes on along the minus strand of JZKD02S1539094.1, from coordinate 173,429 downwards.
AAAAACCCTCTTTATTGTTGTCCAATTCCCCTTCCCTATATACCTACTCAAAACTCCCACTACATGTGCAATGTTCGATCTAGTACAGACCATTGCATACATCAAACTACCAACCACACTAACATATCGAACAAGGGACATGTCCTCTTCCTCTTCTTGTGTCTTAGGACATTGATCCCCAAGTGAATTTTGTTTCTAATTGTCCCTCGAGATTAAGGATGATCCCCTGCAAATTTTAGAATGTTGAAACATTATGAACAATACAAAATATTAAAGAGAAAATAAAATTAAAAAATAAAGAGAATACCATTAAGAAGTCACCAAGAAAACTTTTATAAGTGAACTTTTTTTATATAGAGAGGGGAGAAAATACAAATGAACTTATTTTATAGGTGTTGTTTAATTGTTCTATGTTTTTCCCTTTTCATCGGAATCCGACGATACAAATCTGCATGAAATCACAATTTTGTGTTGTTTAAATTGCATTCTTGAATGTAGAAATGGATTTAGCGTGTTGAAAAACCCTTGAGGCACTCGAATTACAAATCATTAACCACTCAAATATGTAGATACAACAATTTATGGTCGAATTTCGAGCAAATATCCTCGAAAAAAAATCAAAACGTAGAACATTTAGACTAAGGCTATTTTATATAGAGAGAGGGAAAATGCAAGAGTGGCTATGGTTTTGTAAAATAAAGATTCAAAATAAAAGTGTTTTGTTTATAGTACTCACGATATAAAGTCATGGATATATGTATTTTATTTTTATTGTTTCAAGTAGTCTATTGATTTTCACTGTGTATATTATGATTTAAAACAAATTATATATAAATGTTTTTTTAATTACCAATCCAAAGAAACATGAATGCGAGGGAGATCTACAACTAGGTTTTCTGTGAGTTAATTTTTATAGTAAAAATAGAGTCTCCAATGGCTTGTTGAGATTGGCATATAGCCTGGTTGTTGGCTTAGGGTGTTGGTGGATGGTGATTACAATACCACTTGGTATCGTGGGCTTCTACTCAAGTCACCATTCAATGTACTATTCGAAGGCATAAATGAATGGTGGTTTCTAGTTCAGAATTCAAAGTCCTCGGTTGCTCAAAGTTTTAGTGATGGCATCCCAAAAATGGAACTATTTGCTCATTGTCTCTTGTCGACATCTTTGTTACTTGGTGTCTTTGTTGCTCAGAGTGTCTATTGTGTGGTAGTGTCTTTATTGCTCGGCATCTATGTTTGAATATATTTAGCATATGGTTGTTGAGGCATGCATTCCTTAGTTTCAACAAAGTCCTTAGTTGTAGAAATTTGGAGAATCAAATAATTAATGCAAATTCAGAAATTTCAACTCAAACATGAGGTTTATGAGATCTATTCTCTATGAACTATCAGTCTTAGGTTTTTTGGGGAACTATTCTCTATGAATTTTCAGTTTTAGGGTTGATTTAAAATATTCAACTATAATGGAAAATACTTGAATTCACTTCCACCCAAATCTGGGAAACTCAAAAGAATAAATACCATATAAGTGTGGTTCAATGCCAACAAGGTATAGTCCTTAGGGAAAACTTTTCCAAGCATATAACAAAATTATAATAACTTCATTGCAATAGATTTTAGGGTAGAAAATATGATCCTTTATATTCTATATGTGTGTTCGATCACTTAACAATTTCAACGATACATTATGTCAAATCGTCATAAACAACAAGTGTTGGAATCCACCCAAACAAAAGATAACATACCCTAAAATTCAAATATGCAAGTACAAAATAATTAGACAGTTTAAATACTTGGACAATGTAAACACTTCATTTATATATAAGAGATGAATTATATGTACATACCAATAGCTTATCACAAGTTGGTACAAGTCAAACTCTCCAAATCCTAGCTACAGAAAACATAGAAAACCCTAGCCACTAGCCCATCCTAGCCAAAGTAGGTTACTCCACCAAAGATCCCCTTTGGCACCTACACTTGCATTCCATGTGTACATGGTGTCTCCTCTCTCCTCCTCAATAAGCACATCAAGTAGCACTAGCATTTCCAAATGCCACAAAACCCTAGTCATCTTCACTTACAAGAGCCACAAGATACAATGTTTATTTTATCCTTCTAGGGTTTATCACAAACCTTAGTTTTTTTTCCTCCTTAGGGTAAAACCCTAACCCTCAAATTTTCCTTGAATTCCCTCCAAGACACAAAGAGATAATACAATGAAGAGTACAAGAGAGAAGAGAGAGAGAGACTATTGCACTCCACTCTTCACATCTCTAATACAAGTGTGTGATGAATGAATCTATGGAAAGACTATCTCTTCTCTCTATTTATATGAGAGGTGAGGGAGGCTAACAATACAAAGTGGATCAAGTCTAAAACAAGCAACCTATTAAGTAGGAACACATGTGAATTTCTCCACTCCAAGTGACACATGGAAAGCGACATATAACAAGAAAGGCTCCAAGGATGAGCACTCCTTAACAAGGGTCAAATGCTCCACCTCCACAAGTCTCCAACACTCCCTCATAAGCCATGTGTACCTATGGGTCCACCCCATATATATGATCACTCCTCAAACCCAACATCTTCAATTCAATTCCAAGCCTTCGTGCAAGCAACTAAGCATCCTTCTGCCATTTAGGGCTCAACATCCTCCTCAAGGATGCCCAACGCTCCTCCTAGGCAAGTCGTCCTCCAAGCAAGTAACCCACCCTCCATGTGGCCATCATAAATAATGGTATCACATTTTCTAGGTATACAAGGAAAAATACCACACAAGCATCCATACAAGGTCAAGAAATCAATGAACAAGCCATCTCACATGTATATGCCCATCATGGCACAACCAAGGGTCATATACCATGCACCTCACATTACATGAAGAAACCCAAAGTATGGTGCCAATACTTTTGGAGTAACCCTTAAAGCTAACACTCCCTCTTTAAAAGGAAAGTGGTTTCACTAACATCAATCATCTCCCTCGACATATTAAACTTCCCTTTAGCTAAGGGCTTTGTCAGAATGTTGACAACCTACAACTTTGTAGGAATATAGTCAAGGGATACAACACCTTTATATAACTTGTCTCTCATGAATGATAGTGAATGTCAATGTGGTTGAAGCAATCATGAAACACAAGATTCTCCAAGAGCTTGATACAACTTTGATGGTCACAATATACCAATGTTGGCTCCAACTGGATATTTCCCACCTCAACTATCAACTTGTGAAGCCATACTACCTCACATCTCGCTAAACATTTTGTTATCTACTATGCCTCTATTGAATTAAGTGCAACTACTCCCTGCTTCTTGTTGAACTAGGATATCAACCTTGACCCCAAGCTAAAACAAAATCCAGAAGTGTTCTTTCAAGGATCAATGGCTCCAACACAATGTAAATCACAAAATTCATGGAGTAATAGTCTACCATCTCCTACATACCTAATGCCATAATGAACTGTGCCTATCAAATAATTGAGCACATGCTTCACAACCACCCAATATGTCTCCAATAAAGAAGCCATAAAATGATTCGATGTGTTCACAGCATATCAAATACCTAACCTGGTGTTCACAAGATACATCAAGGATCCAATCCGATGCTTGTAAAAAAAAGGGTCAACCAAATCAGCATAATCATCACATGTGAGCTTCAAATTTGATATCATGGGTGTGGCCAAAGGATTGCAATGCCACATTTGTAATTTTTCCAGAATCTCCAAAGTGTACTTCCTTTGCCCAAGAAAGACTTCTCTTATACCTTGGAAAACCTCCAACCCTAGAAAATAATGTAGTAGACCAATATCTTTCATGCAAAATTCACTTGAAAACTTCTCATTGCACCACATAATGAGCTTCTTTGAACTACATGTAATGATTAGATCATTCACATATAGAACCAAGGAAACCAAATTAGTCTTAACATACAAATATTAAAGATTTGGATCGACATTAGTCTTGGTGAAGCCCAAGTTCAATATGAACTCATCGATCCTTGAGTACTAAGTTCATGGTTCCTACTTCAACCCATAAAGGGTTTTCTTCAACCTATAAACATGGGTGTCACCCCATGCACCTCCAAACCTCTAGATAACATCATTCAAGAAGGTGGCCTTCATATCCATTTGATATAAACACCATCCAAAACATGCAATTAAGAAAAGAATGGTACAGATAGAAGTACACCCAACAACTACAACACTGTCTCATCATAATTGACTCCCTCTTTCTATGATAAACCTTTTGCCACAAACCTTACCTTGTATTTTTCAATACTTTCATAAACCACATGTTTAATCTTGTACAAACACCTAGAATCAATCATTGAACTCCCCATGGGTCTCAGTACAATATCCCAAATAATTTTTTGTAGGATGAAGTTATACTCCTTAGTCATGGCCTTCCACCTCTCCTTTTCATAATCCTTCTCAAAGCTAGAAGGCTCTTCCAACTTCTCACTAGAATGTACAAATGCCACAATATCAACAAACAACTTGTAAATGCCACCCTCTTGCACACCTATAGCCAAAGTCCTTCGACTTGCAAGACTACAATCACTAATAGTGCACTATTGTCCTTGAAATGCAACTCTACACTAATGATCTACCATACAAAAACTCAAAGAATATTTTTCTTCAAAGCATGAATAAATAGAACATCATTCAACTCAAGAACATCCCCCAGTAGAATCCAAAAGAAAGTGGATCCCAATCCTCCCACATGATAGGTAGTATCATCACCCAAATCCATGCTCATACCTCCCCTCTTGCTCCTAAATATTGATGAAGAGTGTCTTGTCATAATTCATATGTCTCGATTCTCCAGTGTCCACAAACCATCCAACACTTAACATAATGTTAGAAGAAAAACAAGAGACCATGGAGAATGTGGTTTCATGATCGGATTACCCCTCATCTACTCCTATAGTGCTAGATGCAACTTGTTTTTGCATGGCCTTGTTTTTTTCTTTGGACATTGGCTAGCATAATATATAAAATTGGTGACACCTAGGACATTTCACCTTACTCAAATCCTTCATTCCTTGAGTTGAACCTTCCTTCTTACCCTTCTTGTATTCACTTTTTCTTCCCTTCTTTGTCCTCCAAACAAGAACTACTTCTACTTTTCCTTGCTACACTGAACATGAATCCAACTTGATCTCTTCATGTACAAGGTCATTGTCATGTCTCCATTTTTGGGCTTCCCTGTTATACAGTTGGAGATAACTTTAGGGGTTTGTGTCAGCCAGGACAGAGTGGTGAGGTTATGTTACCAATGAGTTTGGAGGAGTTATATGGGGCCCATCATATTCCACTTATCATCTTTCATCATCGGGATCACTTCTGCACAGTTTTTTCTTGGTTCTGTAGCATTTTGACAATTCTCCTAATTTGGGAGTATTATTGAGCATATTTTAATTAAATGCACTAAAGGTGTTATTTGGATCATACTATTTGAGGGGACACCTTAGTGTAATAGTTTGTTGGAACCGGGATGAAAATATCTAGAGTTTGGGATGATGAGAAAGGGACTTCCAGCATCTGCAAATGTCTTAATGGAAAATTAATCACTTTATGGCATTAAAAAGGGGTTAAAAAGTATATTTAAGATTAATAGTCACTTAAACATCAGGAAAAGGTGACTTTAATCTGTAAGTGAACGGTAAAAGGGGAATAAGGGTCATGTGGATTAAGTCAAAGGGGGGAGTTCTAGAAGGGAAAACAAAGAAGAATAAAAGGAGGGGTAGTGCTTCACTTTCCGATTATGTTTTGGATTGATCTCTTTAGAGCCAAGGTTTTTGTTGGGGTTTTAGAAAAACCCTTCCATTGGATTTTGGCTTCGGTGGTGCAATATCCACCCTAGCTAGAAAAGGAGGAAGATATGTTGGAAACTTGGTCAATACTGAGGGGGGTGAATCAGTATTGGTTAATTATTTAAACTTTTCAATCATTTTAACTTATTGACAACAATTGATCAACAACAGTAAACTTGAATATAAAATAAATACAAGTTACAATAATGATTGGGAGACACCAATCTCCTTGTTCAGGGATTCAACCCTAGAAAGCACCAACTCCCTTGTTTTAGGGCACCAACCCTAGGAAGAACCAACTCCCTTGTTTAGGGAACCAACCCTAGAAAGCACCAACTTCCTATCTTCAAACTTTAATCAGTAAAGGAAATTAGTCCTTCCTTTCTCCACCCTTCCACTCTCACTTCATAAGTATCTTTGACTTTCTTCCTTGAACTCTACACTTGTTTTGATCTTCTGATGTAGACCACAGAGACACTTTTATTTCACCTTGTTTGTATGCTTATATAATTTCCAAAAGGTATAAGGTTGAACCATTGTGTCTTTTAGTAATGAAACATTGCACCCCTTCATTTAATTAACACAAATGGTGATTTCAATAATTGATTTTCGTACACAAAATTAGACATTGATTTTGTACAAATATTTTGGAGTACTGGAAACGAATTTTACAATTCTACAAAATGGGTTTTTTGAAAAACATGCCCAATTAGATGACACGCAAGAAGTTTCCCCGGAACATGTGTGAGGTGGACGGTATGGCTAGTTCTTTGAATGAAACTTGCCCAAATTTTCCTTTCGTCGTCGGATGCCAAATCGACTTCATTACA